>JASCZW010001952.1:0-134117 GCA_034211315.2 Aedes japonicus | reverse complement strand
TAGAACGTCGCATATTCGATTCCTCATCGACACCGGGTCGGATGTGTCTATTATTCCGGCAACCTGTAAGGAAAAATGTCATGGCCCTTCTTCCTTTCAGCTGCACGCTGCGAATGGATCCACAATCAATTCATACGGAAACCGCTTTGTCACTACGGATCTTGGACTGCGCCGTCGATTTGCATGGAACTTTCTTATCGCCGATGTGACCACTGCCATAATCGGCGCCGACTTTCTAGCCTACTTTGGAATCCTTGTGGACCTCGGCAGTCAACGACTAATCGACGGAAACACCAAGCTCCATTCTACGGGTGGACTCGCAAAAGCGGTGGTACACGGTGTGACGACAGTTGACATCAGTCATCCTTTTCGTGATCTGTTGATGGAGTACCGTGAAATAACTACACCACCTACCATGCGAACTGAAATTCAACATAATGTGACGCACCACATCCAGACCAAAGGTCCTCCGGTCGCATCCAAACCTCGTAGAATGGCTCCGGATAAACTACAAGCAGCGAAAAAGGAATTCGAGATGATGATGGAGATCGGAATCTGCCGGCCCTCAAAAAGTTGTTGGGCTAGTCCCTTGCACTGTGTCCCCAAGAAAAACGGAGAATGGCGCTTTGTGGGGGACTACCGAAGCCTAAATCGTGTCACCATTCCTGATCGGTATCCCGTTCCCCACATCCACGACCTTCTAAACAATTTCCTGGGAAAAAAGGTGTTCACCACTCTTGATATGGCTCGAGCATATTACAACGTACCGGTAGAAGAAAGTGACATACCCAAAACGGCCGTAATTACCCCGTTTGGGTTATTCGAATTTACGAGAATGCAGTTCGGGCTATGCAATGCAAGCCAATCCTTCCAACGTTTCATGCATAGCATTTTCGGTGATTTGAACTTTGTTATTGTTTTTGTCGACGATATTTGCATTGCGTCCGCGTCTGAAGAGGAGCATCAGCGACACGTCAGGATCGTTTTTGATCGTCTGAGGAAAAATGGACTCGTATTGAATCTCACCAAATGCAAATTCGCACAAACGGAAGTGGATTTCTTAGGGTACCGTGTCAACGAAGAAGGCGTTAAACCACAATCAGAAAGAGTAAATGCTGTTCTCGCATATTCGCAACCCAGCACTGTCAAGGAACTAAGGCGTTTCTTGGCACTCGTTAATGGTTACAAACGTTTCCTTCCTGGTGCCGCAGAAATGCAAAAAGTGTTACAGGATCTGATTCATGGAAATCGCAAAAACGATACTCGAAAGCTGGAATGGAACCCTGCAACAGAAGCAGCGTTTATGAAATGTAAGCAAAGTTTGGCGGAGGCAACATTGTTACATTACCCGGACGCTTCAAAACCGTTAGCTCTAATGGTTGACGCTTCGGATTTAGCAGCAGGAGCAGTGCTACAACAGTATTCGAGCGGCGGTTGGCAACCGCTGGGATTTTTCTCTCAAAAATTTTCCGCTGCCCAACGAAAGTATTCCGTGTTTGGTCGGGAGCTAACAGCAATGAAGCTCGCCGTTAAATATTTCCGACACTTGATTGAAGGTAAGAATTTTACAATTTTCACCGACCACCGTCCTCTTACCTACGCTCTAGATTCCAACTCTACACACTTGCCACACGAAGAACGATATTTGCAGTACATCTCCAGCTTCACGAGGTCGATAAGGCACATCAGCGGTAAAGACAACTTTGTTGCTGATGCCCTGTCTAGAGTGAATGCGATTGGTACACCCTCGGCAATAAATTTCAACAATATCGCTGTAGACCAAACAAAAGATCCTGAATTGCAAAAACTTCTAACGACCAAAACTTCTTCCCTTCGATTGGAACTCAAGAATACCGGTTACTCATCTGAACAAATCTATTGTGATGTTTCAGCCCACGGACCACCACGGCCGTTCATTCCAAAGAATCATCGTTTGACCATCATGCATACCATCCACGATCTGTCCCATCCTGGCATTCGTGCCACTCGAAAGCTCATTTCTACCAAATTCGTGTGGCCATCAATAAATCAAGATATTGCCAGTTTTGTTAGATCATGCGATCGATGTCAGCGTTCCAAAATTAACCGTCATACTCGGGCAGCGTTGGGAGAGTTTGGTTTACCTAGAGGGCGATTCAGCCACGTACACATCGACCTGGTTGGACCTCTACCACCATCCAAGGGACATCGGTATCTACTAACAATGGTGGACAGATTCAGCCGTTGGCCTGAAGCAGTACCGTTGCCGGACATGCTTGCGGAAACTGTTGCAAATGCATTTTGCAACACATGGGTATCTCGCTTTGGCGTTCCGGAAACTATAAGCTCTGACCAAGGCCGACAATTTGAATCGCAACTTTTTCTAGAACTGACTAAATGGCTCGGGACTGTCCGAACGCGCACCACAGCCTACCACCCACAAGCAAACGGGCTGGTAGAACGTTTTCATCGTACCTTGAAATCCGCAGTGATGTGTGTTGATCCGTTGCACTGGAGTGAAAAACTACCATTAATTTTGCTTGGATTGCGCTCTGCCATTCGAGATGATTCGAACTGTTCCGTAGCTGAAATGATTTATGGCCAACCTCTTCGTATCCCAGGCGAGTTCTTCGAACATTCTGCAGTTGACGATAACGACCCATCGAATTTCATTAAATCACTCCGTAGTGTCGTAGAAAACATTAAGCCAATTGAAAGTGCGCATCACTCAAAGCAGCGTGTGTTTCTACCCAACGACCTCAAGACGTGCATAGGAGTTTTCGTCAGAGTTGATACTGTGAAAAGACCACTGCAACATCCTTACGAAGGTCCTTTCGAGGTGATTGAACGGGGAGACAAATATATGATTATACTAATGAAAGGAAAGGAGCAAAGGATATCCATCGATAGATTGAAGCCAGCGTATTCCTGTAATCAGCAACTCGAGTCGTCTTCGGAAACAAGAATCAAAGTTACGCCTTCGGGTCATCGGGTCCGATTCCTGGCATAACTGGTGGGGGTAGTGTGGTGGCAGCACTGCCACCTTATTGGAGAGAGAGAAAGTGAAGAAAGAGAGATTTTGTATTCATTCGTTACTGCGCAATAAAAAGACCAGTTGTTTTTCCTTGTCCGTAAACGTCGCGTTATTTATTTCGTCTCGCTGTCCTCTGCCGTCCTAAGTGACCCGGAACATACGAAATTCCCACAGTACTTTTAAACATCTTTTAAGTCGGCCCTTTACACCACCCGGGTTGGTCAGGACCCGTAAGTCAGCAAGTAGTCATGAAAAAAACCATCGAAGAAGTTAAAAAGAAAGAACTGTCTAAAATTTATGGCCAATGCACCTCAACAATCACTGGAAACCTTTAAAAAAGGCACTTATGAAGAACGGGCGTACGGTAGACCAACAGTGGTAAGTGCCGAATAGGAACAGGTTTTAAGGACAGACTCACTGTTCAATGGAGATTACCGTTCGATCGATTGCAACTGACACTTGTTGTGAAATCGATAAATCTTGACCGAAAAAATAGTACTGCGATTCAAAGACAACCTCCCTAGTGTAGAATGGTGAACTTCATTCCTGATCGAATAGAAGAGTACACTATATTCGGCAAATTTGTTCTACGTCAATTCCTCAATCTGGAAAAAATAAAAATAAATTTAAAAACATGTGAGTTTAAGGCCTAATTGACGGCCTAGAACATCCTGAATATGAAGAAGTTCAGAAGGAAAAAAATAAATGACTTATAGATAGTGTAGAGCGTTGTTTTAGCATGCGTTATTACAAGATAATTGTCCCATGTTCTATGGGATTCCCTATAAACATGGGACAGTTATGCTTATAACGGCAGCATACGTATTATTAAATTCTCGTGTATAAATGTTATACATTTTTGTATCTTTCTGTAAGGTTCTAGGTTATACAAAATGTATTTGAGTTCATAACTTCAGAACTACAGCTGTAACATTAACTTTAAGGGCTATATAAGATAACGATATGTATTTGAACATATTGAATGATCTTTTTGGAAAAAGTGAAATTCAAATTTCAAACCAAACATCCGGCTGGTGTCATGATGTATGGCTTGGTGGCGTCCAACGGTTTGAAAATGCCGCCTGTTTTCATTGATGCTGGAGTTAAAATCAATACCGAAGTGTAAAAAGTCCCTGAAGTCAACCATAACACGCACATGGCAGTCAATGTCGGAGGACTACGTCCGAAAGGCATGCTCTGGCTTCCGGCGTCGGCTTGAGGATGTTATTAATAAAAATGGAGGACACATTGAATAAATTTGTTTAAAAGGACTTTATAAAGATAACTGCACACTGAAAATGTTGATATTATTGCTTGAATTAGTTGAAAATGGGTTTTGAAAGAAACAGAACAAATGTTCGAATTATTTTCTGCCGCACCCTGTACATCGTCCATTACCGACGTGTACTTTTAAACTTCGTTTAAGTCTTGGTAGTTGGAGCTTAACTACCACAAGGTTTTGCCAGTGCCCAGGGACAAACATTAAATATAGTTCTTGAATAATTATGGAACCAAAACGCGGTTTGGGCCATGAACCTGCGACCTTGACGCAGTAGCCCCGTAAGGCGACTAATTGTTTCAGCCCCCGTGTTATACTGTCCACATTAGGTAGTGTATTGGTCTAACATTCCATACTCACAACGATCCTATTTCCCCTAATCCACTCAACAGCGCCAGCTAGCCTCTAACCCGTTCTGATAATGCATTGCGCTAATTATTCCGCTCAAACAAGCGCACGAAACCAACAACAATCGAACAGAATTGCACCGAAGGTAATAATAGACACGGGCTACCTACCCACTTTCAAACTGGGGGACAGCGGGCGCGGTCATCCTATGCAATGCGAGACAACATTGTTGAATTGCAGTAGCAATTATCCAACAGAAGATCATTATTTTTAAACTCTCATCACAACGAAGGATGGATCAATTATTCTAGTGAGAGAGAAAAAACAACAACAATTCGACTTTGAAGAAGGTTATTCAATTACTACGTTCACTATACGAACGACGATAATACTCTTATCGCACCGTCACAGTCTCCGTTGCCGGGCTTTTCGGCGTTTTTCATTGAGCGCCTCCGATGGTAAACAGAACCACTTCTGCTTAGCATCGCATGTGAATCATCTATCGAAAAATGCCATTCCAAAGCCCTGCGTGATTTCAAAACAGAAGGGAAAAATTCGATAGTCTTATCGCCGAAAAACCAAACAATCTTTGGAAGTCATGAATTATTGGAACATAAGACATTAGCGTTGTAACGTAACGACGCATTCGGGTGGCGTGATGTTACGGGAATAGCCCACCAATTGAAACAAAAAATTCGGTTGGTGTTAGTCAAGGTTAATTTGTTTTGTTATCAAGCAGAACGTTGTAAACAAGTTGTTTGATAAGCGTGCGTTCCCGGGAAATTCTTCCAAAAGCTAACCGGGCACGAACGAAACAGAAAGGCTTGAAGTTTCACGACTAGATAGACGTCGTTCAAATCAACTTCAATCAACCTTGAGTGACAACCTGTTGCAGTGGCCATTGGCGACGTGTGGCACGTGTGCATCAGCCTTCCAAGAGGAAATTAAATTTTGCACTGCACATTCTCTTAATTGGAAATTCCTACGCATCAGAAAAACAGAGGGTACTTACCACGGGCGGGCTGTGCTCGACTCCACTTCCCAACTGTTTCGAATAGTTCGATAGTGATACTGCAGCTCCCGGTTTCGATGTCGACGATGAAGATGGAGAGTCTGGCGAGGGGGGTGAGATGGACGAAACATGTTTTGAAAATTAGTGGAATATTCATCGAGGTGACATATTTGCTGCTAGCGTCAAAACAACTCAATTAGCATGTTGAAGTTGGTGCCGTGCTTACCGTAGTCTCCGTGTCCATTATGTAGGCTGTTCGGATTAGGTGGCCAGAAATTATCACTACTGCCCATTTCCATCCCATCGTCTTCGAGGCGAATGCTGCTGAAACGTTTCTGAGTCGCCCCATTGCTGCTGCCGTTATTGCTACCGTTTGCACCGTCGCCACTATTCTGGATCTGTTCACCCGTTGGAATTTCAATCGAGACAGATTCCTTGGTTCTGGCCGCAGCCATGGGTGGTGGCGGGATGGCGATTTCACGTGGCCTCTTTCGAGACATTCTACCGTTCGTGGTTTGTTCCGGTTGTGGCTCCTGCACCACAGCCGTCGATAGTGCCGTGGACGCCAGCTTTGTAGCGATTATCTGTTCTGGCTATGCACCCGAGGGCGGCACCGATGAACAATCTGCGATACCGAGGTGTGTGATAACGAACGCTCGAAAACTACGACGTAGTGTTCGGTGCCCCGCAAATGTCGACCGGCGACGCTCGTTCAGCTGTGGATGAAAGGGGAAAACAGAGGAAATCGGTCAGTTTGGGGACACAAGTAGGGCAAATTTATTAGACTGGAAATGTGATTAAGAATGAGTGATGGTGGGGATGGGGTTAGCATCGGGCGATAAGTATATTGATTTTCTCGATGCGTGGATTAGGATTTGGTGTCCCAAATTTTGATTTTTTTGAACCTGCAATGTTTGCGTGGCAGCATTAGTGGGTTAACTTTCCGAAACAACTGTCGTGAACGAACATAACCCTATCAAAAATAAAATCGACAAAGATTTTTCATTGGGGCCTTACTGTCAAACGTAAATATGTTTTCGTCATAAAAAACTCGCCTAATCAATCCGTCACGATTGTTTCGAAGAAGAAAAAAATAAGAAGAGTTCACCTATCCGATATAATTGGGGGTAGCCTTTACTGCCGGTGGAAGCATAACTGTCCCATATGACATTTGGACATTTTTGATTTTTTTATGCCAACCACAACACTTTGATATGTACTTTGAAAATATAATTCAAACAGGTGTTGTTAATTCTAGAAAAATCGGTAAAACGGTGAGTGATTTTTTTCCACTCTGAAATATGGACGCATTATTGTCCCACTAGGAGCAATTTTTGTTCTAGTGGGACAAATATGCGTCCAATTTTCAAGTGGGACAAATCGACTAGGCACTTTTCCGAAATTGATTATTTGTAAGATGGGACAGTAATGCGTCCACCGGCAGTTTATGTGACGAGAAATTTACGGAAGAGGCCATTATTTACGTTTGCCAGTTAGGCCTTTTGACTTTTAAGTTAGGGCAAAATAAAATTTGACTTTTTTCTTCTCGTGATAGTGAGATGACCTGTTTTTACATCGTCGCGTGACAGCCATGACATTTTCCAGCACTGGTCGGCAGAAACGTTGCGTTGGACCAATGGCAGAATTTTGCACCCGCCTGAAACGTGGAGCAACAAAAATCTGACTGAAGACTGGACTCGGAAAATTTCTCTTAACACTGCTCATGAGATCTTTTTTTGTTTTTTAATAATCATTTATTTGTACAGGCTCAATCGAATTAACTTTACAGAGCCAAATTTTCATACTTTTATACATCATTTATCTTAAAACTAAAGTTAGGAGGGGGAGCCGATTACTCGCGGCCGTCTCGAGCTTAATAGGAATTACAAATTACGGATGGGAAAGAGGGTGGGAATTTAAAGTATGGTTTACATAACATATTAAATTTAAATTCTAAATTATCTGAACACTTATAACTTCTGAACACTTATAATTTATGGTTTTCTTTTGACTTGAACAATTTTTGAATAAGAAAAAAAAAACACACACACATACACATATAAAAAAAAACTTAAAGTAAACATACAGGTTAAACTAACTACAATCTAAGGCTAATGTTAGTCAAAAACACATATGCTCATGAGATCTTGGGCGAGGCTTTGTCCATCTTCCTTACACAATTTCTCCCAGTTTTTCTTCAAAGCTTCATCGGTTTTGAATGTTTTTCCGCTTTTCTTAAACTTCTTCTTCATTATCGCTCAATACTTTTCGATCGGACAAAGCCCTGGCGAGTTCGCCTCCTTCGGGACCACATTAACGCCCTTCGCTTCGTACCAATCCATTACAGGCTTGGCGTAATGGCACGAAGCGAGATCCGGCCAGAACAGCGTGGGACCACGGTGGGAGCGGAGGATGGGCAGCAAGCGCTTCTGCAAGCATTCCTCTCGAAAAATCTGGCCGTTTATGGTGCCGGTTGTAACGAACGGCTTGCTGTACCGTCCGCACTCGCAGATCGCCTGCCACAACAGGTACTTCTTCGCGAATTTGTCCATCTTTCTCTTCCGGAACTTTTCCGGAACCTCCATGCGGGACGTACCGACAAAAAAACTCGAGGCTGGGGATTTGTTTGGTGTCCGCCTTGATATATGTCTCGTCGTTCATGACGAGACAGCCTGGCTTGACTAGCCACTCACGGTACAGCTACCGCGCACGCAATTTGGCCTCCATGCTTTGCTTGTCAGTCCGGTTTGGCGCCTTCCTGACCTTAAAAACACGTAGCCCAGCCCGCTTCATGGTCTGCTGGACGAACCACTTTGACGAACTGACTTTTTTGGCCACGTCTCGGGTGGAAAGGTTCGGGTTATTCTTAAAGTACTGCCTTATCTTCCGCGCCTTCGCTGGGTATTCCGTTTTCGGTTTTCGGCCGCTTCTAGCGCACCGATGATCTTCGTCTCCTGGAACATCTTCACAACGCGGGACACGGTGGAATGGTGGATTCCAAGCCTTTTGCCGATCCATCTGTGCGACTGACCAGGATTATCGATCACCGCGCCCAAGATTTGCTGGCGTAGCTCTTCTTGTTACGAATTCATTTTGAAAACTACTTGACAGATCGCGATAAAACATAAACATAAACACAACACTCTAAACTAGTATTACCCAAAATTTCATCAATTTTTACCCACGCGATAAAAAGTTGCACCCAAAACAAAGTGTCGCATTTTTTCCGAGTCCCATCTTTAGAGGTGAATATGTCGGAAGCAAAGTACATGCCTTTAGAAGGGACAGGGCCCGCCTAGGAAGCAGCGTTGCGATAGATACCTTCGAGATGGAGGAAGTCGTATATCTCGGATCCTTGCTTACAGCAGACAACGAAAACAGCCGTTAAATCCAAAGACGCATAAGTGGAAGTGATGATGAACTAGCGCTTAAAAAATATTCATATTCAAATGTACCATGTAGAAATTGCCGATAAGACCAATGACTCCCTTCGGCCTTGAGGCATGGACAATGCTCGAAGAGGAACAGCAAGCCCTTGGCTAGAAGATGTGGAGCGTAGCAAGCAAGGCGGGCGGATGGCAGCCAAGAACCGAGTACATTGGCGGACGAGGTTTGGACATTGTAATGTTGTTACACACCAATACAATGCAAATGAAATGTTTTGATATCCAGATTCAGATTAGATCCAGATTTTCCTACAAACTTTTGCATCATCCTTCTTTCAACCGTTCGAAAGGTTGACTAATGTCGTTTTCGGTTATTGCCAGTGCGGAACTGGGTTCGCCGTAGGTTCGCCCATACAGCTGTCAAAATGTTTTTTTATTCAATCAGGTCGGATCTGGATACACTCTGGATCCGACCCAACATCGATGAGATCCGCTCTCAACATTTCTCGAGATCCAACCTGGATTCACCAATACACACAAACATGAACTGTCAAAATAAAATGACTATGTTTGTTTATGTTTATGTTTTGCACTAATACCATCATACTGCTGACTCGATTCTGGATACGTTTTCGTTCGGTAACTGCGAGTCAGAGTCAGACCTGACCCACGTTTAAAACCGAAAACGATATAAAAGTAAATAGGTACGCCTCTCGCGCTCCGCTAGCACGCCTCTAGTGTTGGGAATCGAAAATCTTTGACAGTGGTTTGTTTACACTTCTATAGATAACAACCGGGCCAAGTTTGATCAAAGTAGTCGATCTCGTTCAGAAAAAAAACGTGAAATGGACTGATGGGAAAAATATTGGGCACAAACACCTGGAAAGTCCGGAGTGGTCCGGTTCCAAGCTGGCTAAAGCGCTGAAGTTGCCGAAAACAACAGTTTGTCGAGTGTTCAAAACCTACAAGGAAACCCTGAAAAAAACTGAAATCAGGGATCGTCAGCTGCGCAGCAAGGTGTTGAGGTGCGTTAGAGCCAACCCCGCTCTTTCGATCCGAGATGTGGCCAGAAGGTAAAACGCCAACTTTCAAATGGTGCGGAACATCCTTGCCTGGGAAGGATACAAGTCGTACAAAGCCAACCGAACCGGCACGTGAAGAAGAATTCAGAGACCAAAAAGCGTGCAAGGCTCTTGTAAGACCGTGTTTTGACAAAACACAAGGGCTGTACTATGATCGATGACGAAACATACGACAAACTCGATTTTAAGCAGCTTCCCGGTCAAAAGTTATGCATCACGACTGGACGTGGGGATGTACCGGGAAGATTCAAGTTCGCGAAGAAGGCCACAGCGACTTACAGTTGTGGCCTGAAAACGGAACCATTCGTCACATCCTCGACGATGACATCCCAAGTTTACATCGAAGAATGCCTGATAAAGCGTGTATTGCGTTTCATCCGCAAGCATAGGAGCAAAGTCATCATTTGGCCCGCTGCCAACAAGATCGATTTCGATGAATCCCGAATCCGAATTGCCCGGAATTTCGACCAATCGAAAAATACTGGGCAATTTCTAAGCAGCGACTTCGACGAAGCGGTAGGGCAGCTACAAACATCGAGCAAATGCGTGCGACATGAAAGAAATGCGCTGTTTCCGCTGTACGGACGCTAATGGGCTCCATCAAGAGGAAAGTTCGAGATTTCGTTTGAACTGGAGAAATGTAACCATCTAATGCTGAAACTTTGAAGTTTTAATAAAAGTACCGTAAAGCAACCATTAATGGACTTTTTAATCCTTGGAATTGAATCACGAATTACAGGTCTTTTTGTGCGTACTAATTTACTTTTAGTCAGTCTTTATGAACTATTTCTAATTTAGCTTCCCTGGGAGTTCCAAAATGTTCAAAAAATAAACGATAGTAAAAGATTTTTGGGAAATTGTGTTTCTTTTAAATCAAAGAAATAAACCAAGAAAACGCCGTCTATCAAAGCTGGAAACCACCCATCACAAACTGTGAAGAAAACAGACTTTTATCTTGTTCCGCTACTCTTCACTAGGGCAGAAGAGAGGGACGTCCACTGTGGGTGGCGTAGAGATGCTATGATGGGCGAAATTGGAATGGGATCAACTTATACCACCGGTTCAGGATTGGGTGATCGTACCCCACTATTTTACTCCCAATTATTCTGAAGCATCAAAACTTAACGCAAAAAAAAACGAAACTGAAGGAGTGTAAGAAGTAAAGCGGCAAAAGCGAAGCCGTGATAGTAACAAGGCCAATATGCTGTCCCAACCCACGCGTTTTTAATCGACAAAATCAACCCCAATACCCACAACAGGGCCGCTGAGCTTATTTAAACAATCTGTTGTCCGGAAATTGTACGGAGTCACCTTTATCCATTCCGAAGAACGCCTTGAGTTTCACGGGTTTGGAACGAGAAGGTCGACGAGCCGAGAACAAAGCTTATCCCCGAACAGTTGTCAAGAAGTGTGAAGGAAAATTGTCGACGAGGAAGCAAGTGAAGCAGCGGGAATAAACGAAATGTTCAGTCAGAGTAAGGACTGTATCGAAAATAAGTTATCCACATATTTCTCTATCAAATCATACAAAAAAATTATGATTTTTTCATACAAATGGATGATTTTTTATTGGACCGTATTGAACTTGAACATTGTGAAGATCGGATGAAATGATTATCATTCTTTCACGAATTTGATATTTTTTGATCGAACAATTCATCAAGCTCAGGACAAGTGTTCCATCACATTTTGTGATCGCCTTAGCGCATTTTTTGAACTCCTGTATATTCTTAGCTGCTCTACCATTATTCATGAAGACCCTCTTCACAATCGCGTTCGATGAGCTGAAGCTGAGGGTTATTTGGCGGATTCTTTTACATCGAAATCTATACCCTTTTCCGTGAGCCAATCGAGTTAAATCCGGCCATTTCTGATATAAAGGCATCCGGTCAATTCTGATGTAAAGGCAGCAACCTCTTCTGCAGACACTAAGATCGATGGATTTCCGCATTGATTGTTCCGGTAGTGTAAAAAATGGTAGACTTCATACCGCAGGAACATATTACTTGCCATACACTTGAATCTTGAATCGACCTGTCTGCATTGCTTACATCCTCCCCTACGATGGCAGTGTAATATTGTGGACCTGTCTCGTCGTCCATCAAAATACATGCATTCGATCGCTGCAAAACTCGCGAATACAAAATTTTCGGGCCGTTGTTGCAGCGCCTTGTTTCTGTTCTCCACTTTGTTTGGCGGCTTTCTGCATCTTGTAGGTCTTCAGGTTGTTCCAAATGACGTATCGACATTAATTTGTCCTTCCGAATTAGAGCGACCACTTTCTGATCCAGTATAGGGTTAGAAGATCCGGGTTTGCCTCTTCCTGGCAGTTCTTCCAAAGAAAAGTGTTCCCCGAACTTTGTTATGATGGATTTTACTCTCGCATGATAAATTCCAAAGCGCTTCGCCAACTATCGCATAGTTACACTCTTTTCACGTGAGTACTAAACCTTAATTTTCACGTCTTTTTAAATGCGCGAGATTTTGAAAATGAAGAATTCTAACCGCGCGAACAAGTACGCAACGCAGATGTACATGGACGGCTTATTTTCGATACATTCCTTATTGAACTTATTTGGGGTTTCATTGGCCGGAATAGTCAGAGCGTAGAGCAGCTGAAGAGGGTTGAAGAGGTCTCATAGGCGATGAACAAGGATTGCCCAGTTAAGGACCGTGTCGTTTTTTTATGGATAGCTCTTGAAGCTGCTTTGGGAAAAACCTAACGCGAATTGTCGGCATAGTGAACAAGTGAACTACCCAGGTAACCAAGAGAAAATGCAAAGCGTCGTTACGGCAGCCTATTGAACAATCCAAGTAAAGCAAAAGTGAGGTTAAACATCGTAGTATCTAAAACTGAAATTGATGATAACTTTCTGGCTATTTTTCAAACTGTATGGAATTGGTTAGTAAGATTTTGGTCGTCGATTGTCTTATCTTTTCATCATCAATTACTTTGCTTAGAAAGCTCGAAAACGCATTTTAAACAAGCGCCATCTACGACGTTTAACCTGGATTGCTCCGTCAAGCAATTAAGTCACTTTAAATGCAACATAAATGCTGCTTTTGGCTCAATTTTCCGGCTGCTTTACTGCAATGCTATGATAATGCTTCATCAATGCTATTTTGCATTCGAAATGCCTATTACAGGCTACAAGCATTTAAGTAACATTTGAAATCCAACTTTACAACACATAGCATTCAAGATGCTGATATAATTCTAATATAATGCATGTAGCATCTGAAATGCAGATTTAGGGCTGATTTATTGCATATGTTAATGTTTATTGGTTACCTGGGTAGGCAGCTGAGATTATAATCTAACATTCAAGAACAAAAATGAAAGGACTGACAGAAGTAAAACTTTGTGGCCAAATACTGTACAGAAACTGGTTTATCGAACTGGGTAGTAAATGGGCTTAGCAGGCAGGATTTAGTGCTCACGAGGTTCAAGATACGAGTAAACGATTCGGGACACATATTACATTGCTGTATCTACCAGGTCATGCCAGAAACCTACGCTAACTATACAAGATTTGGATATAAAAATGTGTGTATAGTTTGAAAAAACAACTCCTTTTTGCCGATAAGAGATTGTACAAAAACGCACTAAGGCACGTGTAGCTCTCTCAAGACCTACAAAAAGCTAAAATAGCACACGTGTAGCAAGGAAATCCTGAAAAACCAACTTCAACTTTATCTTTTTGTGGTGTTTCCAATAGATCTTCCTACAACTAGATCTTTCGATGGATTTTCTGGGAACTTATTTACGTCTACCGAATGGTTTTCGTATTCAAATTTCTGTTACAAACATGCTGATATGATCTTCTCCAACCAGGTGATCATTTCCCCTGGATTATTATTACTTTAATTCTCTTCTTTAACTTAGAATTAACAGATTCTATAAAAGAAATTGGGGAAATATAGTAAAAAAAAGGCTAATCGGTCAAAAATCGACGGTGTCGCGACTAAAAATTGTCCGAAATCCAGCGCCGGAACCGCCCGGCGACGTTACAGCTCATAAAAGCATTACTGCCCCATATTGATTATTATCGAAAAAGAGTTATCCGTTGGAATGTATTGATCATCATCCATATTTTGTACTGTGAACTGAAAGAAAGAGGCTCACGAGAAGACAATGTTAGCTTCCTACCACGAGTTTAGATCAGATTGACGGTGGTGCAATCGAGATAATAGACGAATCCGTGTATCTGGGCTCATTGGTGACCGCCGATAACGACACCAGCAGAGATACAAAGGTGCATTATGGCTGGCAATCGTGCCTACATTGGAGTCTGAAGGACGCTAAGATCGAACAAAGTTCGCCATACAACAAAATTAATAATCTAAAAGACATGAATAAGACCGTTAGTTCTCTACGGCCACGAAACATAGACATTTCTAGTGGAGGACCAACGCGCCCTTGGTGTCTTCAAACGTGCAGATGGAAGACGGAACGTGGAGAAGGCGAATGATTCACAAATTGCATCAGTTGCTGGGAGAACCTCCCATCGTACACATCGCTTAAATCGGTCGACTACGATGGGCTGGGCATGTCGTAAGAATGTCGGGCGACAGCGCTGTTAAAATGGTTTTCGAAAACGAACCGACGGGTACAAGAAGAAGAGGAGCGCGACAAGCAACGTTGATCGATCAAGTAGAAGGCGACATGCAGGCTCTCCGCAGACAGCGAGGCTGGCAAGATACTGCCATGGACCGATTACAATGGAGACAACTTCGGTGTACATCAGAGGTCACACCGGCCTTGGTCTGATTGACGTATGACGTACGACGTACGAACACTGAAAGTGCTTTGTTCAGGAAATATTTTTTAAATATTATAACTAGGTTTGCCCCATCGAAATCAGCCTACACATAAATAAATTTTCAACAGCGTTTTACTCGACTTGCCTTTTTTCGGATGGGACAGACATGCTTTTATGGGCAGTTCTGGCTGGAACGAAACCACTGAAGCGTTTAAGTGGTTCATTCAACTTTTCATTTTAAGTAACTTTTGGAGCCCACGAGAGGCCTCAGATACGTCGTTGCATTAGTCAATCTCCATCGAGACCCGAAGCTCCAAAAGAGTGGAGTGTGATCAGTCTCCACTGTTAAGAGCTTAGAAATATGAACACGGCCGACGCCTCTAGCATGTGTCAATTTAGAATGGTGCCACTTGTCTGAGAATTTCACTGTATATCACTGGAGCCTACATATCAGCGAATTTGAATCACTTGTAGTACATCATGTGGTTCACAAGTTGTGCCCATAGATCTTCTAAAATGTATTTGCTCTATGCAACTACTTTACATAACTGATTTGGAACCGTATATGAGTCAAACAATACATGACAAAAAAAATCAGTGAAATCTATATTAGGAACTGTGATGATTCCTCGAAGTTAGAACTGTTCCTTGATGTAAACAATATTATGGACAGCTTCCAGTCGACGAAAATTGTGCTGCTTCGTTCGAAACATTCATTGGCATTTGCAACTGATAAGAACCGAGTCCACAATGTCATAACATCAAACATATCGCGAAGCCGGATCCGCGTACGTTATAACCAAGGTGCAAATTTTATCTTATCGGCATTGCAAATTCGGTTCTTCAAATAGAGAACCCAGAGATGAACGATGCACACGATTCTGTTGCGTTTCCATGAACTCGTGGCATGCAGGGGTGAAAAAAAGAATCCGTCACCCGAACACGTAGTAAACGTTCAATTAGAGCTCATTTAGAACCTAGCAATCACGGGACACAGCATCACATTTTCACCACCTATTTCGAGATGCTTAACGAGTCAGTGATTGCACACAATTGAGTGGCAATCAATTTGCGCCGCAACTCGATGCGGTAGCAACTAAGCGCAAATTTCAGAGGAATATCTACAACCCCGTACGTTGATTGAGTAAATGCGGACAATGCATCGTAGTTTGTCACATGATTCCGCATACTGGTCCACGTGCCGTTCCCTCCAGGCTAGGGCTAGAACTACTTTTTATTGGATGATTGAGTTCAAACTTCAGTTGGCATTAACTTTCGCAAGATCCACTTACGGAGGTACCAAAGGCTTTCGCAACTCTGTCTCTTGCGTGTCACACAACCGGGGGCATCACTTTCAGGCTGATTGCAACACTACTGCACACTGTAGCACACGGCCACGTTTAGCTTATTATTCTCACTGATTCTCGCGGGGTACAACGAATTGGACACTCGCGCTCGAAACGACGTCTGCTCGAAGCTATGTGGAATCGCACAACTGGGCTCTGCTGTACAACAGATTGCGGACGGGTGCCTCGGCTCCTACTATCGGGCACAGCAGTTAATATTCCGCCTCAATGTGGTAGTGTGATTCCAAGCTCTCCCTGTGTTGAGAAATACTTTCGCTGTAACATCAGTGCGGATGCACTCGTGGGACTATGGAGGATCACCAACGGAGATAGGTTCGTGGATTTTCTTTTCCTAAAATGAGTGATAGATTAACTGTAAGCAACATTCAAATTCGCGAACTTACGATCGGTTGCGTAAATCAAATAACAATAATTCATTGAACGGGTTTGCCAACGTGGTCACTCGGCAGTCAATGTCACTCGACTAGCCGCATGAGAACGGAACTGTTATGTCGGTAATGCGCGGTTGAAACCAGTTTCACGCTAAGCATTACTGACAGACACCGGTACTGGTTCTGTTCGAGTGACGTGTTCGTTACCATCATTAGTGTGCCTAAACGGTGATACTTGTCTCATGTCTCATTACAGTTGCAAGTCACAGTCAACCTCTACTGAGAGATATCGTGTTGATGGCAACGGATGCATGGCATCAATTGTATACCACACACACCCTTTACTACGCGCCACGTCATGTCTCGATGATTATCAATCGTTCAATTCAATTCAATCACATCGATTCAAACTTGCGCAAATGCGACATTGGGGAGAACAATTCCCATAATGCACTGCTGGGGTGAAATGGGCCCAAGCGATCATTCACTGTATTTCTTTTGCCAGTGTGTTCGAATGTACGACAGGACATTTTATCTCAGATGTGCGTTTTAGACCGTCTTACTCTGCGGGGAATCTCCACGGTATATTATATTTATAAGACCATTATCGGACCACACGTGCGGGCGGTATCTCAGCGTGTGCGATTCCTAGCGTTGTACCTGTTCGTATCTTATTTACTACGTGAAGTCGCGAAGATAAGTAGGCGCATGAAAGCCGGCGACCATGGCGTCATCGATAGCTGATTTCCGGTAGTAGGCGGAGAGTAGGGAAAGATTCAACTTGGTGTTATACCTATATGGCTAACTAGGTGATGGTGTGGCGCTAGACAATGATGATTCACTGCTCACTGAGGATGACTTTTGTCACACTAATGCGACTCTCGATGTGATTTGCACTGCAACGTGACATTTCTATGTGACAAATGCCACTTCGATTCTCGGAATAACCCCCACTGTCGCAGGAATCGGGAAAATGAAGATAACTGGCGCATTGAACAAAAATTTATATTAAAGGGTGTATTGGATAAAAATGGCACACACATATATACTCATCAAAATTAAACTGATTATCGGATTTTCTTGAAATTTTCAGGGAATGAAGAACTTCTAATGAGTTTTGATTTACAACATTTGTTTTATTCAATTTCGTCTCCCATCCCGAATGCCCGCACCTTCCTTTTCACTCCACCCATCAAATTTTGTACAACCGATTTTCCCAGTGTTTTTGTTTTTTTTACCCAAATTTTCTTCAATTCTAGCTCTGTTTTTATAGTTTTGGGATGTTTGCGAAGTTTTCATAATTGCCCAGAATTTTTCAATTGGACGAAGTTCCGGTGAATTTGGTGGGTTCATATCCTTTGGCACAAAATTGACTCCGTTGGCTCGGTACCACTCCAATACGTTTCGAGCGTAGTGGCAGGATGCTAGATCAGGCCAAAACAGAGTTGATCCTTTGTGCTTCTTAATGAATGGCAAGAGAGGCTTCTTAAGGGACTCTTCCGTGTAAATCGCACCGTTTATTGTTCCGGAAGTGATGAAGGGAGCACTTATTTCACCACATCCGCAAATCGCCTGCCAGATTAGAAACTTCTTTGCAAATTTCGATAGTTTCTTCTTTCGAACATCTTCCGGAACATCGAACTTCGACTTGGCAACGAAATATTCTTGCCCAGGAAGTTGACGGAAGTCGGCCTTGACGTATGTTTCGTCATCCATCACGATGCAACCGGATTTGGTGAGCAGCTTCGTGTAAAGTTTCCGGGCACGGGTTTTCGCAGTGATGTTTTGTTTTTCATTCCGGTTTGGGGCTTTTTGCACTTTGTAAACATGTAACCCAGCACGCTTCATGGTTCTCTGCACAAAACCGACTGACACCTTAGACTCTTTAGCGACATCTCGAATTGACATGTTTGGACGGTTCTTGAATTGTTGTACGACTTTCCTGGCCATTTTACTGTCCATTGGACCACTTTTACGACCACTCCCTTCCTTCCTTTGGACACTCAGACGCTCCTTGAAGGTTCTTATTACACGAGACACAGTTGTATTTGCAATTCCAAGCCTTTTAGCAATCCACCGGTGGGACGCCCCTGGATTTTGATTGTGAGTGCACAAAATTTGCTCACGGACAATTTCTTGTTTCGACGACATGACTGGAACTACTGAATGTATAACTATGAAACTTGGCAGATGTAAATAATACACTATGGATAAGATCTACTCAAATTTCTAGGTTTTTTACTCATACGATTCAAAAGTTACAGAAGATTTTCTGTGTGCCATTTTTATCGAATACACCCTTTATCCACCTATGCACTGTGGGCGAATATGTAAAATTCTAGTGGTTCAAGCTCCTCCGAATTTGGCTGCCTTCAACGCGGTTCAATTATAAACGAACCACCTAATTATATTGGATATGGGCAACATAGAGCATGATTTTATACATTTGTTTGTGATTCTGTGAATTTGTCAATTTGACACCCGCTTAATTTTTAAGACGATTATTTTTTTTCGACATCCAGGACGTATCGTAGAAAGCATTTCGAAAGTCCCCTGTTCGTCTTAGTCAGCCGCGCCTTTTGCAGCAACTATTCTTCCTGTTCGTTCAAACCCTGAGCTTGGATGTGGATTTGGGTTCTCCCAACTTGCTATGCTAGGCAAGCACAATTCATACAATACACTGTTTCCACAAGATCGTTGGACATTACCTACTCTTCAAGATCAAATGGTACTGTTTTTGAACAACCAGGACGCACCGTAGAAAGCATTTCGAGAGAACCTAGTTCCTCTTAGGCACGACTGAGTGTGCCTATTGCAGTCAGCATTCTCCATAGCCGTTCCGCCCGAAGGAAGGAGCAATTTACACCGTGTCCAATATATTCTCATACACTTTTTCCTTGCATCGGTGTTGTGCAACTACTCAACATGCTTCACGTATGTGTTGGTGTAGTTTTGCACTATGTTTATACAAACGCTTTTAGGTTATGTCCGATTATTTTCATTCGGTGTTTATCTTTAACCAGCGATGAAGGAGTTTCGTGCTGTGGTGATAAAACAGTTTTTGAAAGGTGAGCGCCCGGGCGCTTTTTCAGAAATTTGAAAAACCTCGGAGTAAAGCGGGATTTTGTGGACCGAACCATCCGAAGGTACCGTGACACCTGTTCGTTGGATGACCGGAAGAGATCCGGTCGTACTGGTACGGTGCGGACTGCACGAGTTGTTAAAGTGGTCAGGGAACGGATTAGACGAAAATCACAGCGTTCTGTACGTAAAATGGCCGCAGATCTGAATGTGTCAAGATCGTCAATGCACAATATACTGCAAAATGACCTCGGATTCCAAGCTTTCAAGAAACGTAACGTTCACGGAGTTTCGGAACCTTCCTGCTTTTGTCGCGGCACGGCGGGGAAGAATTTATCTTTTCCGACGAAAAGTTATTCGTCTTGCAACAATCCCACAATGTCCAGAACGACAGATTGTGGGCTCTCTCTTCGAGAACTGTTCCAGAGAGTGATAGGAATATTCCACGGTTTCAAAGTGCTGCGTCAGTGATGGTTTGGGGAGGAATTTGCAAGCGAGGCAAATTACCACTGGTGTTCATCGAAAAAGGCGTTAAAGTGAATGCCGTATGTTATAAAACGGAGGTTTCAGAGAAATTTGTCAAGCCATATGTACAAGAGGTGTTTGGAGATGACCACTATGTGTTTCAGCAGGACGGAGCACCATCGCATACTGCAAATCTCGTTCAGGGCTGGTGCCGAGAAAATTTGAACGACTTTTAGGAAAAAATGAATGGCCTCCCAGTTTACCAGATCTGTATCCCTTAGATTATTTCGTATGGTCATACATGCTGGCGAAGGTAAATGACCACAGGGCGTCTAATATGAACCAATTCAAAACCGTAATCAAACGAATTTGGGACGAAATGCTGATGGAAGTTGTGACGGTTTCGAAAAACGTCTGGAGCTGGTCAAGAAGGTTAAAGGCGGTGTTATTCCAAAACATATGCTGTAGTTGATCAATATTATTTTGCAATATAATGGGTAAAGTTATCAATAAAATCTGGATTATCGATTTGAAAAAAATAGAGTTTGATTTTGTATGAGAATATATTGTACAAGCTGTAGACCGTTTTTCGTCAACGAAAGAAGTACGTACAAACAGGCAAAGACGTGTGTATATGTCAGTAGCTTTTTATACCTAGGTAAACACAAAACAAACCTTCATTTCGACAAATATTTTTCATTAGGACCTTACCAATGTACCCCCATAATCTTGGCTCACTGGTTCTTTCAAATCGAATTAATCCTAGAAAAAATTATCAGTTGAACGAATTTACTACGCCTGTTATTTTCAAAGTTATGAGAAATGCGTGAGCGATGCGCATCAGCACCGAGTTCTGGAAACCTTGATGAGTGTTGCCGACGATCAACCAGGGATGCCAGATATTTTTTTCAAATGTCTGATAAAAATTTGGAATGTCTGGGAATGTCTATAAAAGTCTGTAAATTTTTTTTAGAAAATTAGACTTCTTTCAACGAAAATACGTAATAAGAGAGCAAGTAATGCCATTTTCGCTATTTGTGTGATTATTTAAACAAGTCTGCGTCGACTTGCTTCAATTCGCATAGATGAATTTTCCATAGTTTTTTTTCCTGGCTCTTTCCAGTCTTTTTATTTTAAAACCAAAATTTTGTTTTCATTGACAAATTCAACAGATTTTTCTTTTATTCAACGATAACCAATGAGGGTGTGTACCATATTTTAATCATCACTCATGATCATCAACATCATTATGGTCATATGAATGATTTTTGTATAGACTGCTTCTTCGGTTAGTCAGTGATTATCTCTTAAATTTCAGGGAAATTTTCTGAACTGCAGAAATAATTTCTTCTGAACTTCAGAGAGTATTGTCATGAACTTTGGGGAGGTTCCTGAATTTCTGAGAAATTCCTGCTTGAACTACTAGAAAGATCCCCCTATACTTCTGGAAAGTTTCTTCCTGATTATATCAAAAGAATCTACCATAACTTCTGAGATTTTGTGAACTTCGAGCAGTTCTCATTCTGAAATTCCTTCTTGATCCTGCAATCATTGCCCTCTCAGGTAGGTTTCTTCCTGAAATTCGGGGTAATTTTTTCTTGAGCTTATTCTTTCCAAACT
Source organism: Aedes japonicus (assembly GCA_034211315.2). NCBI lineage: Eukaryota > Metazoa > Arthropoda > Insecta > Diptera > Culicidae > Aedes > Aedes japonicus. Next base: position 112,330 of record JASCZW010001952.1, on the reverse strand, counting down.
TCTGATTGGTTCCATCCGGCACTGCGAGGAAAATTTTATGCAAAACTTTTAAGGAAAATTCCCTTAAATTTGTTCTTGAAGTTTCTTCCTGGACTTCTGAGAAGTCCTCTTCTGAACTTTTGAGAAGTTTTCTACAGAACTTTGGGGAAGTTTCATCCAGAAGAATTGAGAAATTCGTGCTCAAATTAGAAGGTTCACTCAAATTTGGATTTCGACCCGGTTACCCAATTTTGAGTAGTTCCATTTTTTCTGACTTTGAGTTTACTCAATTTTGGGTAAATCAAGATGAGCGTGAAGCGAACGCAGACGTCAAACTACCATAACATTCCACACTGGTGATGTTTGATATCACCATAAACAGCTGTGCCATGTAAAAAGATAAACATTGTGAGGAAACACAAACACATTTCCACATTACACGAATACCATTAAGCCTGGTGGCCCGGACCTTGTATGAACGTCATTGAGTCATTTGTTTTTCTTGTTCGAAGGGCCTACACGCTATTTCTAAAGAACCCAAATTTGAGTAAGATGGACTCAAATTCGTCGGAAGTATGGCTACCCATAAGTGAGTAAAGAGTGAGTGAGTACGTCTAGTTCAATCAAGAGCAGCAGTAGATTTGTACCTACCATTAAAGAAGTGTTAAGTAAATATAAATTGCCCGACACTGCCGTAACGGATAACGAAAAACCCTTCACGACAGGAGACTTGGTAATTTTTTTTTAAAGCTAGATCACCATTTGTCAAGTGACCAGCCTAAAGGGTGATACGGTCAAAATTTGGTCAAGGGAAAACGCGTGTAAATCGGTGAAATCGTTTATTTAAAAAATCCAAATTAAATTTCTTTTTCAAGTTCAATTAGTATAAAATTCAGGAAAAATATTCAGTTAGGCTTCCGCTTTTCCAAATCCGAATTGCCGGGCCTTACGCTTGACCCCTGCCATCAGATTTTGTACAGCCACCTTGTCCCCCTTCTTCGCCGCAGAAAGCCAGTTTGCCTTGAACTGCTGCTCGTCCCAGCAGTTTTTTGTCTTCTATAGGTTCCGCTGGACAAATAGCCCAGTATTTCTCAATTGGGCGGAGCTCTGGCGTGTTGGGAGGGTTCTTGTCCTTGGGAACCACCTGCACGTTGTTGGCGGCGTACCACTCCATGGCCTTTTTACCGTAATGGCAAGATGCCAAATCCGGCCAAAACAGTACGGAACAACCGTGTTCCTTTCCCCTTCCTTTTGCCGTATAAAACTCCTGTCCCGGAAGCTGCTTGTAGTCGGCTTTGACGTAGATTTCGTCGTCCATTACCACGCAGTCAAACTTCGTCAGCATCGTCGTGTACAGCCTCCGGATCGCGCTTTGGCCGTCGTATTTTGTTTATCATCGCGATTTGGAGTCACTACCTTCTTGTAAGTCGATAGTCCGGCTCGTTTTTGGCTCGATGCGCGGTTGTAGACGATACACCCAGCTTATTTGCGGCATCTCGGAGAGATAGGTTAGGTTTCGCTTGAAACTACCGGCAACTCTCTTTGTCGTCTCAGCGGCTTCCGGTTTTCGATTTTCCCCGATCCAGACTTCCTGGCTGTCGACAAACGTTCCCAAACACTTTAATTACATTTGTAACGGTTGATTTGGCAACTTTTAGCGATTTTGTCAAATCGGAACACCCTTTATACATCCTTAAACAGGCGTAGGCTGGTTCCAAAATACGTACATATACATATACTTGGATTTGAGTAAATGCCCACTTGATGAAAGCTGTTAGCTTAGTAAACGTAGAGTTAGTATAATCAGAATAAATCATTCTTTGCTGTAAGCCTAACCCGATCGAACGCCACGCTAGTACTGTATGATAAACCCGAGGTATTATTAACCAATTCAAATATTAAAACTCTCTAATACACCAGCGCAATTCGATCCCTTCATCTTGGCAGACAAAAGCATCGGATACACTGATATAAACGAAAATCGCTATGAAAACATAAATATTATCTTTATCCGTTACCGCTTTAAATTATACATACGACAATGCGGAGGGCCACAGCTCCAAAATCCAAACTCGTATGATGCTCGGTTTCATTCTTTTTGCCCTCACGCGATTCTGTCCTGTTCACAAGGTCGTCTTACACCCGCGTGGCACTTTTCCAATCGAGAACAAGCAAGCTAGTCTGTTTATTTTTATCGATCCATGTGCGTGGATTGTAGGCGTTTTATAGGGAACGGAAGATTATGCCAAACAGCAATGTTTATATCGAAACACAATCCACATTACGCAGTACATCTCGTATCAATGCTTGAGACTAAATACTAGAACCCAAATAATTTCAAGCTCTGTTTGCAATATCAAATCAGACCCTACCAAAAACTACCCGAATCATCTACGCTTCTACGCATTATTGCATCTGCATTTTCCTGCCATGATGCATACGGTCTGCTAACGAATATATTAATGCTAGGCGCAGAATCAAAAAGGAAAACATGAAAACAGGCCACCGTTCCGTTCCGACACAATGGCAATCTTCTACTAAATGACACATACATGCGGCACGAAACAGCGTAAATCCGTATGTGCGGTTAGCATTCAGATATTTCCTATTTATTTTCCATCCAACTTTTCAGCACAATTGCATCACCGTTAATGGTTGGGTGGCGTGATTCTCCTCGGCTTACAGTGTTCAATATAAAAATCACAAACGCCTCAACCCAAGCAAATAATGATTCATCAATCTCATACGTCACACTTCTTTTGATTTCATTCCGAATATGCATAACATTGCCAGGAAAACAAAAAAAACATCGCGGGTGACCCAGCCTCGGGTTACGGCTTTCGATAGTGGAGGGTACCAAAGTCCTCTTGGAATGAAGACACAGAACGGATGACCTTATTTCCAGCCGAAATACTTTCCCACGAGACCCAAATTCCACGGTAGAAGAACGACTCATTTCTCTCGTCGTCACACGGTTCCGACAGCTGGCCATAATTACGTCATAATAGAGATATATGCGGAACTGAACTCCGTCCCGTGTCGCAAAAATGTCGAGCAGGTAGATCCGAAGATCAACGTATTTTTTTTTATTATTATTGCAGGGGATTATCAACATTACCTTATGGAATGGATTCACCAACAGTTACTGCGGTCACAAACACAAGTTTTTCCCGTATTTTCACTTTTCGCACCAACTTGAACGTCGAATTTTCACCAAGCTGTTATCGTTAAATCTTACACAAATAGCAATCGACTGTGCCACTTACGGAAACGAACGAACAAAACTCTCTATAACCGACGGAACCGAACAATTTTCCTTAACTTTGAATCAAACACAGCTGCTTACTCGCAAGCACATCTACAATCCACTGTCTTGCGAATGCGAAGGTGACGAACTTTGACAACTGCTAAGTGCGACGTTTTTTTTTTCAATGGAGAAACGTATCAGAAAGGCTTTACTAGCAGCATAAACAATGACGATAAACGTCGATTTATCGCAAACTACAGCCTCTTCAGCAATCTTATCAAATCATATAAGAACACATTGTTTATTCTACTAACTAAATGGGTTATTTATAATTCATGAAGGTGTCATTCAACGAACAAATTTATGATTTTCATTGCGAGTTAGGCTCTTCTGACTTGACGCTCCATTTTAAACATTTCCTCGGTTTGGCTGTGTGCGAGCATGCGTGAGGATGGTGTAGTTCTCTGCAATGAACAGCAAATAGGTGTTGCCCAAACAGTTTGTCATCTCTTTCGTTCTTCAAATTTATGAAACGTTACGTCACAGTTCTTCGTTTATGTGAAGGAAGAACAAATGAGACAAGAAACCAATGAAACAACATTGTCCCACCTGATCGCAAATCACTTGGCCTGACGTGTTGCCGCAGCGTGAGCCAAGGTTTTCGGAAGCCGTTTGTCAGGTTCAACGTTTCGATAATGCAGTAGTATTTGTGATTTCTCATTTACACGACCGCAGAAAATGACTCAATGAGTTAGTTATGCTCACTTTAGTGTTTCTGACCTGTTTCTGAACTAATTCCAAAGCAACGTTCATAAGTTGGACCTTCCCGCATAATGAAAAACAATTTGCTTTATCGTCAAAACTACATTTCGAATGTAATATATATTATTACATTTTATGTTATTGTTATTGAGCAGTTTAATCTAATTTGCACCATACAACCTCTACATTAACACTTATTGTTAATGTTTTACATATTGTCAATGAAAGATTTTTGATTGTCTGCACTCGGTCTGGATTATACACCAACTTTTTGGCATAGAGTACAGCAAAAATTTTGTTCGTGAAAATTGCCATTTTTTTATGGTAACCTACCTTAACTGCCTATTCAGCATATTGTTATTTAGCCTTTTACCATCTGACATATTGTTAAAACTATATAGGAGATTGTTAGTTTATAGTTGTCAACTATGAGGATAAATGTCGTAACAATAACGGAAACGGTCTTCAACAATAAGGGAAGTGGCCCAGGAATGGTTTGTTGTTATGCGGGTTATGAGCTTCTTAAGTTTATTTGCCTGCCCTGATAAATTTCGTATGGTTATTTTTCATGAAGACCTTTTTGGGGACCATCCAAACCATTCAAGAAATAGTTGGAAGATTTATGAAATCGTTCGTTTAAGGTAATTTTTTATCAGGATGACCCGGTGTCTGTAGCATTTTCTGTCTTAACATTTGCGTCGCTGTCAATTAATATGGCAAATGGAGAAACATATGTCAGATGTTAAGACGGATCTGTTTAAACATATATTTTGACAGAAATGTTTGAGTTCTAAGCAGACTTTTCAATAATCATGACGAAACCCGAAATAATGCCACAAAAATGGTCAATTCATTAGACTTGTTTTCAGAGACTCCTTCATTGCTCTACACGCTGAACATTTTGGGATCATGTACTGCAATTGTTTTAATTTTGGTAAATTAGTCTTAACAAATATGTTTAAGCTAAGCCCAGCTCGAAAACATGTCAGGTTGTTTGCCATATGTTAAGATAGATAATGCTAGTGGAGACACCGAGTGAGTGTAGACTGTTGTTGATATGCCTTATTGAATACGTTGCTGCAATTTGTGTTAAAAAAAAACATAAGACAAACAAATGAAAAAGCCAAAATAATGCCTATCGTGGTAGGCGATCTGAATCTTCAGAAAAAAAATCCGAACAGAGCTCGCAGATTTAGCTTGGGGACTTTTCCAATGTAACCTAGGCTATCGATTACATTAATAATTTAATTTTAACTCTGAATTCTGATTTAATTCTACATTTTTAATTCTATTATATGGTACACTGAAAAAGATCTTGCATTAAAAACTATCATTTTACCCGACCAAGTCTATTTTCAAAACCACCATGGAATTTGAGTGAAGGGGGGGTTTTAATTTAAAAAAAAAACATTCATGAAAAGTGACAGCCTGTCGGAATATGCAACGCTGATGTTTGGTCGTTAGTTTAGGAAGTCTGTTTTTTTTTGCGTGTTTTATGGTGAAATAGAATGATGCTGTCTTGCAATCATTGTTATATCTTCATAGTATTTTGAAATTGTATTTTTCAATAGGTTCACTTGTCAGAATAAAAATAAATAAATGGAATGTGGGTATATAACTATATTTTTCATCGCAAAATGTCAATGTCCACATGCCCCTAGAATACCCTATTTACTACGTTTATGATACAGACTTCAACATTTGTGGTATATTTGACAGACCTCATGTTGATATCAACCCCACCATGATTGATATTAATCGCAGGCATGGTCAAATCAAACGTCAGGTGAAAATTGTTGGTGTATGCTGGGGTGTTGAACCCTGGAAATGGTATTCGAAATGGCAAATTGCTTATGGTGCTTCAGTACATGAAAAAAGAAATTATAAAATACTGTAGACCAATACGCATAAATTTATCAAAGAATAAAGGCAACAATCGATTTTGTTCTGTATACATAGATAGCGGTACAGGTAGTGTTAGCTGTAAATCACAAACAGACATAACACATTGAACATTTTGCATTACAAATCATCGTCACTAACTCACCAACGCCATCTGTTGGATACACTGTGATAGGTGATAAAGCTGGACAGATGGCGATAGCAACAATCAATATGCAACTAGCGATTTGAAATTGGTTCACTGATGTAGAACCCCTTGGTTCGAAATACACCTTGAAGCCAGCACCTTGCTATAAAGATTTGCACCTTTGTTTTGATTTGCTGTGTTATTTTGACAGAGTATTTGAGAGTGTGTTCGTGTGAGTTCATTATTAGGGGCGAATCATTAAGCTTGGGACCAACAATCAATATGCAACTAGTGATTTGAAATTGGTTCACTGTTGTAGAACCCCTTGATCCGAATTACACCTTGAAGCCAGCACCTTGCTGTACATATTTGCGCCTTTGTTTTGATATGCTGTGTTATTTTGACAGAATATTTGAGAGTGTGTTCGTGTGAGTTCATTATAAGGGGCGCATTATTAAGCTTGGGACCGAGCTTGGGATCGATGTGCTAGTACTGACTGAGCCAAGAAAAAAATCGTTTTTGTATGGGCCCTAATACTGGTCTTAGAGTTAGTCTATGGCGCTAGTGTGCTAAACTCAAACGTAAAGGAATCTACTATGTATGTGCGCCACCTGTGGCGATACTACCAACTAAGAAACATTTGAATTGACCGTTCGACCGTGATCGATGAAGAAACTGCAAGTGTTATGTCTGTTTATCTGTGTTTCAATGTTTCATATTATTTATGAAGCTTCACCACACACTTAAATCCATAATTTCAGTTCGGTATTTTGTTTTGCTGATTTTTTTTTCTGTAAAAATGAACTCTTACTGAGAGAACGGTTTTTTGTACAACATTTGCTGGTTTTTGTAATTGGGCGATGTAGCTCATCAAATTCCGATCATTCCGATCCGTCTCTAAGCATATTGCTATGAGGTACCAGGTGGTTATCCATCGTGCCTGTCGATCTTCCAAATTTGGAAGACGTCTGCATTGAGTTATCTCAAATTATAATATTCGGCCCACTATATTACAAAACATTGCGACTTGAGATAATGAGATCATTGGGTATAGGACCAAGTAATGATGAGCTCGAAAATCAATAGAAGCATGAATTGCTTCTAAGAGCTATGATTTCACCAAGTCCTTCAATCATAACTTTTAATGGATTAGCACAGATTGCTCTCTTTCAAAGGATCACTTGCTTGATGCAGATATTGATTCCAAAGGTCAAATGATTTGTAGAACGTAGTTGAACAAACTACACTCTATCTAGTTCCAATGGGCCTGAACAAAATGGGTGGCTTACGCAGATTTCTTGAGGATATGAGATGATGGAACATTTTACTATTAGCAACAATCAATATGCATTTTGCATCAATAGCGATTTGAAATTGGTTCAACGTTGTAGAACCCCTTGATCTGAAGTAAACCTTGAAGCCAGCACCTTGCTGTACATATTTGCGCCTTTGTTTTGATTTGCTGTGTTATTTTGACAGAATGTTTGAGAGTGTGTTCGTGCGAGTTCATTATTAGGGGCGCATTATTGAGTTAGTCTATGTTAATAATGCAACGCTAGTTGCATATTGATTGTTGATAATACCATAGACTAACTCTAAGATGAGTAGGTCCCGAACAAATACGATTTTTTCCTTGGCTCAGTCAGTACTACCACATCGGTCCCAAGCTCGGCCCCAAGCTTAATAATGCGCCCCTACACTCCCGCTTCACTTAACTCAATTATTGAGTACAATCGTATGCTATCTCTTTTTCTCTCACGGAAATGTTACTCAATTTCCGTAATAAGTGGATCAACTCAATTTTTGAGCGGCAGTGAACACACTCAAATATTCTGTCAAAATAACACAGCAAATCAAAACAAAGGCACAAATATGTACAGCAAGGTGCTGGCGTCAAGGTGTATTTCGCACCGAGGGGTTCTACAACGTTGAACCAATTTCAAATTGCTAGTTGCATATTGATTGCCACTCTGTTCTCCTCTCGGATGTAATGTACGTCCCACATTTTGAGACCAACCTTAATTCGGTGAAGAAACTGGCTGCAAAAGTGTCAAGCTCGTGTTCAATGCGGAAGGGTGCCGCAATGACGACAAGGTAATTGAAGACACAACCACAACGGGCGGACTGGACTGTGATTCGATTGGGCCAAGGTGGTGAGTACCAAAACGAATACAAGAAAATGTTGTTCGTGGGATATTCCCTGCACCATAAGGCCTACCGCTTCATCGATCCTGACACGTACAAGTTGGTCACGTGTAGAGACTGTCACTTTTTGACACATCAGGAGGTTCGGGAAATCGAGCCTTCACAGGTAAGTATTGTTTAAAATCAATTTTCTGGCGTTTTTTCAACGAATCGTGCTGATGGTGTTCCCGTTTTAACAGTACCCGATGGAGACGACGACTACGTTCCGGCCGAAGGAGCGTTCCGGAACAACGATGATGACGATATACCGACTGATGTCAGCGAGAGCAACAGCAGCGATGACCAAGATTGTGACGAGACAAGCGAAGCAGATTTCTACGGTTTCGAGACCGCCACTTCCAACAATGAAGAAGATGACCCGAATGAAACCGATGCTATCGAGCAGAATCAGCCAGACGTTACCAAGGGACAGGAGGAGTTTGGTGCTACACGGAACGTTCGTCGATCCAGCTGCGTGACCAAGGGGACTCCGCCGCAGAAGTACGGCAACATGGTCGGTTTGACTGTCTAGGAGTACCGTGAGCCCCGATCTTTCGAAGAAGCAATGAGGTGTCCGGATCGTGACATGTGGAAGCGTGCTATGGAGGAGGAGATCCAATCCTTGCACGAGAATGCGACTTGCAAAATTGTTCCTTTGCCCAACGATCGCAAACCCGGCGAACTTGTATGGAGACCTAGCCGAGACGATCTACATGAAGCAGCCGATTGGTTTCGAGACCGGTGCGAAGGGCGACGTGTGCCTACTGTGGAAAAGTCTATACGGATTAAAGCAAGCAGGACGAGTATGGAACCATAGGATCACCGAGATTTTACGGAATCTGGAGTACATACCATCGGAAGCCGATCCTCGCCTATTTGTGAGGACTAACAATGGTCGGAAGTCGTTCATACTATTGTACGTGGACGATCGTTTACCATGACGAAGCGAAGTACAACAGGAATGAGGCTATTTTGAAAGTACACTTCAAGATAACTTGTCTAGGAGACGTTATCAACCGTCTCGAAATTCGGATGCAACGAGGACAGGATGGACGATTTTCAATGGATCAATCCTCGTATATCCGTATGATTGCTGCAAGGTACAAACAAGCAGACACAAGGCCATCTCGGATCCCAATGGACCCGGGTTATCCGAAGCTACAACAAAATGAAGAGGAACAAATGCCAAGGCGACTTCCGAAGCATAGTCGGTGTTTTGGTGTATGTTGCGGTGAACCGATTTCGTGAGCTGCTCGGAAACAGCAATGCGTTACCCTTTTTTCAACCGAAGCGGAATATGTGGCGTTAGTCGATGCCTGCCAAGAGATGGTGGTGCTGGTGAGAAGCCTACCAGACTAATCGTAGTACGAGAAGAAACCAGAGCTACATAGCAATGCTGAGGGCCGAAGGAGGAAGTCGACGGACGAAGCACATCGACACGCGGTTCAATTTCATCTTGGGGACTTGGGGAGCAATGACGTCATCAAGGTTATCTACAGCCCCACCGAATCGATGATTGCTGATGCCTTGACCAAACCATTGTCGAGGGTGAAGCTGGAAACTTTCCGTATCCAGATGAGACTTCAACCATTGCTGCTTGAGGAGGAGTGAAGGAGTAGGGCAAATGTGGGTAACCCCGTCAGGGTGGGTAAGCCCGTCACCCCAACAGCTTTACTAGAAAACCATTTTGCAGTATGTTTTTGACTATACCTATTATAAGTTTTTATCATTTTAACCATTTTGAGGTATATCATACCCACTGAGAACTGTCGAACTCGAAGAAAATAAACAAAACAAATGCAAGCGTCGTCGCAGCAATACCGGATGTAATTTTTCGATGGTAGATTTTAACGCCTTGACAAATAGTTAAGTAGAGATATTCAATTCCATCGATCGCGTACTTTCATTTACACTGTATCTTAGTGCTGAGATTCATTGAAAGGTACGTTTAATCAATTATCCAAGATTTACGGTGTAGTTAAGAAAAAAAAGTGCTTTTCGGGTAAGCCCGTCACTCATCGGTGCGGGGAACCCCGTCATGCTCTTTGGATCAGCGGATGTTTGTGAAACTACACAGTTAGATTTTTTTTACAGAAATCTGTAAAATTTTACCGAATTCTCAACAGCTGAACGTTCGGTAATCCAGTTTTACGGATTTCGATGAAATTTTACAGATATCTGTAAAAAATTTACCGGATTTCGGTAAAATTTTACCGAAATCCGTAAAATTGGATTACCGAACGTTCAGCTGCTGAGAATTCGGTAAAACTTTACAGATTTCTGTAAAAAAATCTAAGTGTGTACCTAACCATTTTTATCAGATGCCACGCAACTACAAATGGAACACCCACTGCGGAAACTGGACCGATCAGCAGCTGATCCAGGCAAAAGACACAGTGGATCGCGGGATTTTCGTGAATCATGCTGCTAAGGCGAATTCCAAGAACTACGTTGGCAGACCATGTTACGGAAAAGGTGGTGAAGTCGAAACTGGGATCACGAGAAACGGTTTTCACGCCGGAACAGGAAGCGAAACTTTTGCAGCACCTGCTTGATCTGGAAAATCGTTTTTACGGCATTAGAAAGAACGATGTCCGTGAGCTGGTTTTTGAGCTGGATGAAAAAAAAACGATTGCCCATCCGTTCAACAAAAATGGTGCGAATGGAAATTTCAAATCAAACCCACATTTAAAGTCTTTTGAAAATTTCCCTGATTGATGATAAATGACTTCTGGCAATATTGAGCTTGTCGCACATGTTTTAAACCTGGAGATTTTAGAAACTCCGGAATCTGTTTGTTTTGATTCGCACCGACTGACCAGTATCGCATCGCTTCACGGTGTTTCTCTCCGAGGTCTCTACGTTGGAGACGACGAGAAAAACTTTAGTGATCGTCAGTCGGTGCGAATCAAAACAAACCCAAAAAAGGAGAGAGTTCCTCTCTCATGTGCGCATCAATAAACAGAGTGCACACAATAGATCGCTAGAATAACTATACAAGCCACAGTGGTACATGAGCGTCTTCCAACCGGACATTTTTGCCTGTTGAAGTGGCGGACTTAGTCCGTGCTTCGACCTACCCCGCAGTGGGATGTTAGGCAAAAATGTCGTTGGTTCGAATACCACTGTACACATGCCCTTTTCGCTCAATTTTCCTAAAAACATCTGTTATATTTCCAAGCCTGCCGCACACTGTCGGAACTATCAAAACTTTCTCTTCATATCTTTCATTCTAGCCAAAAACATTGTTGTTCACTCTTGGTGCCTCATGGTGATGAGCGAACATCTCCTTCTACAATGGAGATGGTTGATAAATCATCACGAGAGATCAAAAATATCTACATGTTCAAAATTAAATTTAGTTTGCAGAAATTTTCAAAACTATTTTAATAAAAATGAATGCCGGTCGTACCCCATTGGGTGACGGACTTACCCCATGGGGGTGACGGTCTTACCCGCACTGATTGAAAAGCTTCAATATTTACCATGTTTGTTTTGCGTATGTTGTTTGACCGAAAACACATATTTTGACACTTCCAACGCATAAATCGTATCAAGTAATACTCCATCAAAGATTATGCTAGGGGTACCTGTCATTTGAAGTATTACATTAATTATAAAAAATTGCAGTGCTTAATGTGACGGGGTTACCCCTTCCTCCTCTACAAGCAACCCGTAAATGAATAGAAATACAGATCATTAGTAATCATTCCCTCGAAGCGATCGGTTCGTTCTTCACTTCCCTTCAATAGGAAGTGGACCAAATCGAAAAGTACGGTCCCAAAAAGATGGTAGCCATTATTGAGAAAAAATATTGATCTTTCTGTGCGAAATGTGGCTCGCGAAGTTGGGAAGTAAAAATCAAACGTACAAAAAGTGAAGCAGGGACCAGGACTGAAGGTCTACAAAGTGAAAAAGGTGTCCAACCGTTATGACAAGCAAAAAATCGTGCTAAAGAGCTGTACACAATGTTTTTGCAAACATTTTCTTGTATCATAATGGACGACAAAACATACGTATTCGGAGAGCATTTCCGGACAAAGAAGGTGTCCAAATTCCCGAAGAAGTATTTAATTTGGCAGGCCATATGTAGTTGTGGTGGAAAATCTATAAGTTTCATCTCTACCGGCACTATCAATAAGGATGTGTACGAGAAAGAATGTCTGCAAAAGCTGTTTGCTACCGTTTATTAGAAGCCACGACTCTCCAGGCTCTGTTTTGGCCTCTTGTCACTAAGCGAAATCCGCTTGAAATGGTATAAGGTACAAGAGGTCAAATACGTGCAAAAAACAGCCATTACATCAAATTGTCCAGAACTTCGCCCAAAAGAGAAGTACTGGGCTCTTGTTAAGCGGAAATTCTTCGAAACTAAGAAGAACGCAAATGGTACCGATGATTTCGAGAGAAGATGGAGAATCGTCACGGCGGGCGTATCTGAGGATACCGTACGGAACCTGATGACGGATGTACCACAGTAAGTTCGAGAATTTTACAGGAAAAAGGATTAACATCTTAATCAACTGTTTCTAATAACTTCTAACTCTATTATTGTAAAACTATCAATCTGTGTTGTTGAATTAGGTGTAAATTTTTTTGTTGCTATTATTTTGGTGTCCAAAATTTAACGTGGACAGGCTTTATTTGTTTTATTTTTTGAGTGAAGTGAAGTGACAGGTGAATTTTCCTAGTTTTCCAATTACGATACCTATTATATATTAAGATCTTCAAAAGGACAAAACGATAATTGTAATCTCGCAAGGATATTTCGGATCTCTTTCCAGTAAAAAGTGCCTTCACTAATTAGAATAAAGATAAGTTTATTAATGAAAATAAAAACAAAACGGCCTTATCGTAGGATAATGGTAAAAAGATAAAAAGGGGGGAAAACTTCTTATAGCCGACATTGCCCTTAAGCTATACTACAGCGATTTATATAAATATATCATGTTTATCTCTGAAGCCAATCAAGTTGCATTCACTTAGCTGTACTGTATGCCACTCCTAAGAGGAAAAAGAATACAAAGAAAGCACTCTTACAATGAAGCTTCCCAGCTGTTGGGTTGGGTTTAAGTTACCATAGAATAAATGATATCTCTTATTAGCAAATATGATTCAAGTATTGCATACTAATGTGCTCATTGGCTGCTGCTGCTTTTGCACTTTATGGTTCCCCTGACTGGTCGGTCAAGAGAATCCACCTTTTTTTTTATGAAAGAACGATTTAGTACTTACATACCATACTTCATACGATTTTTATACATGCATCAATACGTGTTACAACTATATCACTACACGATGTTGAGACCTTAAAATTACAATTAAATATATATATTATTTGACGATTTGTTTTAATTTAAACTTTGTTTTCCATTTCGTCTTAAGCCTAGGAGGGTAAAACATTAGATCCGCCTGTCTGGCGGCGAAAACATTTGCTTCAAATATGTGCATTGCTGTGGGTAGAGGTTCACCTTTTATCGTTGGAAATGAGCCAAAATGCCTCCGGCCCTCCTCGAAACACTCTTACACACCGATTATCGGCGGATTATCACACATTTCGGTCGGTGAACAGGTGGTGCAGATGGATTGATTTGCAAACACAAGTTAATGCAAAACGAACAAAAAAAAATGGAAATTCAACGATAATACATATGGCGTTCTTGGTTGTGTTTAGTTTTTGTTTGCTTTATACAGAATGGCATTTTGTATCTGAATGTAATTTATTTACTTAGCTAATAAAGGATGAGGGCTTGCATATAAAAGCCGAGACATCGGTCTGCAGTAACTCATAAAAGGTTGACTTAATTTAGTTAAGACCCATCCCTATTGTTTTACTCTGATTCGGTGGATTATGATGATGTCAACCAAGGGAAAAAAACGATATAGTCAACTATATTATTAATTCTTCTAAAACAAATGAGATACAGGAGATTTATTTCTGTGTAAGTGGTATTATAGCAGTATGTGATTAAAGTTGATCGTTTTGCCTACGGATTATCCATTATGTTACTGATTAAAAGATCTTGTGAGCAGTATTTCTTGTTCCGAATGCTTGATTCCATAGAAAATAAAATTTTGTGCGATATGTCCAACACACACAAAAGAATCGTTAAAAAATACATGTTAAATTTTGTTCCAACACAGCTCAGCTGTGTTTGAGAGAATTGATTCTACTATAAAAGAGACAAAATAGTAAACAGATACATGATAAGCATTGAAGAAATATTGATTTGGTTTTCGATCATGTGGGTGGAATATACGATGGTAAAAAATAAAAAGGGAAAACAATATCCGACGATACCCAACTTATTTTCTTCCTCTGCTGCGCGTTCGCTAGTGAAAGAACTCATAACACTAATTATATTGTAGTAATGTTGATGCAACACATATGTTACCATCACGACTGATAATTTCTCGTGCCGGGGAAATTATTTGGATGCCAAGAACATGATCAACCTGCAATGAGATGAATGGGAGAAAGTTATAATTTCATTGGAGGTAATTAACACTGCGTTTAAAGGATTGTAAAATCTACTCGATTCGAGAACTAGGACAGCGTTTTTGAATCTACAAAACAATAGAGGGGTTGTGCATAGGGCACGACCGCATGATTATAACACCGTTAGAACTAGCTGATTTGTTTTTTTTATTTACGTGATTGCAGTCGCATCTGGAAATTGCTGTAGAAATCTAGCGACCGGTATTACTATGCGAAAATTGGCGAAGCGGTTTGGAATTCATCATGCGAGTGTTAAAACCATCATTAATAAGTTTGGGGAACACTATTCTTTGGATGAGCTACCAGGAAGAGGCAGAAAACCCGGTTCTTCCAACCCGAAACTGGAGCAGAAAGTGGTATCTCTAATCATGAAGAACAAATCAATGTCAATACGTGATTTGGCCAAAAAAGCAGGAACGAGTGTCGGAATGAACCAGCGTATCAAGAGGCGAAACCACCTGAAGACCTACACGAAGCAGAAAATTTCGAAACAAAGTGCAGAACAGAAGAAGCGAGCAGCAACAAGGGCTCGGAAATTGTATTCGCGTCTTTTGCAGCGTCCGGATGCATGCGTTTTGATGGACGATGAGACCTATGTAAAGGAGGACTCAAAAACCCTTCAAGGTCCACAATACTTTAATGCCGTCGTTGGGGAGGATGTGAGCGATGCGGACAGGTCGATTCAACTGGAGAAATTCGGTCGAAAAGTACTCTTATGGCAAGCAATATGTTCCTGTGGTTTGAAGTCAACCATTTTTTACACTACCGGAACTATAAATGCGGAAATCTATCGATCTGAGTGTCTCCAGAAGAGATTGTTGCCTTTGTATAAGAAGCATAGTACACCTCTACTGTTTTGGCCGGATTTAGCGTAGGCTCACTATGCCAAAACCACTCTCAATTGGCTTGCGGCAAAGGGTATAGATTTTGTTGAGAAAAATATCAATCCACCAAATTGCCCTCAGCTTCGACCCATCAAACGTTACTGGGCAATCGTGAAGAGGGTCTTCAAGAAGACTGCTAAGGCAGCTGAGAACATGCAGGAGTTCAAAAAAATTTGAGCTCAAGCGTCCAAAAAATGCGATCCAACACTTGTCCGGAACTTGATGAAGAGCATTCGATCCGGTCTTCATTATGTTCAAGTTTAACCTCGTACAATAAAGGATCAATTTTTTGTATGAATAAAATATCGGTTTTCAACATTATTTGAAAGAAAGTTTGTGGATAGCTTATTTTCGATACACTCCTTAGTTTAGAGGATTTGTTGTTGTTGTTTTTTATCGCAGTCAGTTTTTCGAAAATTGGCGGTCAGAATGGATATTCTATTAGTGAACAGGATCATAAGCGTGTCGTGAAAGCGTTTGAGCAAAATCCCAATGCTTCGGTCAGGGATGTGGCAAAAGTTGAATCTGTCAAAATCTTTACGTACAAAGTGCAGAAGGCTCCAAGTTGTAACGAAAGGCAAAATACGATGGGAAAGTCATGGGCCTGGAAACTTTACAGCTGACGAAGCCTCATCGTCTCATCATGGATGATAAGACTTGCGTCAAGGCGGACTTCCGGTAGCTTCCGGGGCTCTTGTTCTTCACCGCCCAGCACAATTTTGATGTTCCGGAGAAAGTAAGGAAGCAGAAACTTTTCAAAGTTTGCCAAGAAAAACATGATTTGGCAAGCGATCTGCTCATGTGGCAAACGGAGTGCGCCGTTCGTGACTACCGAGACAGTAAACGGGAAGTCTACCTCAAGGAGTGTCTACAGAAGCATCTTCCTTGTCTGTTGCAAGGAAGCAAGAAAGCATTACGAGGGCCCTACGATCTTCTGGCCGGATCTACGTTCGTGCAATATTCAAATGTTGTTCTTGATCGGTACGAAGCCAACGTGGGTCCCTTCGTACCCAAGGACATGAATTGAGAAAATGTAACGAGAATTGTTTTATTTATTAATGGGGTCTTCGATCTTAAAAATATATCGTACAGACTTTGACTTTATAACTATTTCTCGCTCTTAAACAACCCTTACTTATGTTCAAATCATACAAATAGTACACATCATTGAACAATTCACAACAAACGTCAAGCGGGTTATTTTGTCCGTATTGTGTTCAACGAGTGGAGCGTCGTGCATTCTCCGAGTACAGGGCTGGTAGCGGATTAATGGATAAAAAATAGTGACTTTAGTGACTAAAATAATAAAAATAGTGACCAAATAGTGACTAAAAAGTGATTTCCAAATTTTAGTAATTTTATAATCTTTAATACATTCGATGTATAGTCCAGTAAAAATGCACTAGGTGATCACCCCGTTTGCAGCGCTAGTATGACTTTTTTTTGTGGGTCCATACGCACGGTTGGAATGCCTTCCAGCATGATCTGTGCTAGAATTACTTCTGACATATCTCTGCTTTCAATTCCTTTGTTGAGGCCGTTGCCATGTGAAGCTGTTTTCACTACCTTAATCACCTGAGGGTATTTAGGCTCAACTACAGCCGTTTTCTGGTTCCAATACTCCTCAATTCTGTACTCTGTACTCAAGGTCAGCACCTAGCGTTTTAACAAGTTCCATTCGTCAATAAGAAGATCATAAAGGGCGATACGGTCAAAATTTGGTCAATATCAACTTGACGTATTTCTTTCAATTTTGCATTTAAAAAACCTGAACACCCTCATTTTGAAGGGTGTGTGTGTGTAGAATGTTGCTCTATTTTGATTTTGGAATTCACTCTTCAGTTGTCAAATGCCGTCCAAGCAAGAAGAGCAGCGTATCAAAATTTTGCTCGCGCATCGCGAAAATCCGAGCTACTCGCACGCAAAGTTGGCAGAAATCGCTAAAAGTTGCCAAATCAACCGTTACAAATGTAATTAAAGTGTTTGGGGAACGTTTGTCGACAGCCAGGAAGTCTGGATCGGGGAAATCGAAAACCGGAAGCCGCTGAGACGACAAAGAGAGTTGCCGGTAGTTTCAAGCGAAACCCTAACCTATCTCTCGAGATGCCGCAAATAAGCTGGGTGTATCGTCTACAACCGTGCATCGAGCCAAAAACAGGCCGGACTATCGACTTACAAGAAGGTAGTGACTCCAAATCGCGATGATAAACAAAATACGACGGCCAAGCGCGATCCCGGAGGCTGTACACGACGATGCTGACGAAGTTTGACTGCGTGGTAATGGACGACGAAACCTACGTCCAAGCCGACTACAAGCAGCTTCCGGGACAGGAGTTTTATACGGCAAAAGGAAGGGGAAAGGTAGCAGATATTTTCAAGCACACGAAACTGTCAAAGTTCGCAAAGAAATATCTGGTTTGGCAAGCCATCTGTACCTGTGGCTTGAAAAGCAGCATTTTCATAGCTTCCGGGACTATCAACCAAGAAATTTACGTGAAAGAGTGTTTGAATAAACGTCTGCTGCCTTTCCTGAAGAAACACGGTTGTTCCGTACTGTTTTGGCCGGATTTGGCATCTTGCCATTAC
Source organism: Aedes japonicus (assembly GCA_034211315.2). NCBI lineage: Eukaryota > Metazoa > Arthropoda > Insecta > Diptera > Culicidae > Aedes > Aedes japonicus. The sequence goes on along the minus strand of JASCZW010001952.1, from coordinate 94,163 downwards.
GGTAAAAAGGCCATGGAGTGGTACGCCGCCAACAACGTGCAGGTGGTTCCCAAGGACAAGAACCCTCCCAACACGCCAGAGCTCCGCCCAATTGAGAAATACTGGGCTATTGTCAAGCGGAACCTAAAGAAGACCAAAAAACTGCTAAGGACGAGCAGCAGTTCAAGGCAAACTGGCTTTCTGCGGCGAAGAAGGTGGACAAGGTGGCTGTACAAAATCTGATGGCAGGGGTCAAGCGTAAGGCCCGGCAATTCGGATTTGGAAAAGCGGAAGCCTAACTGAATATTTTTCCTGAATTTTATACTAATTGAACTTGAGAAAGAAATTTAATTTGATTTTTTAAATAAACGATTTCACCGATTTACACGCGTTTTCCCTTGACCAAATTTTGACCGTATCACCCTTTAGTTGACCTGAATCGGAAGTAACTTGGCGATTTTCACAACATACTTGGAGCTTTCACTGGATGCAACGGATGTGGGGTTGAGGCATTTGCAAAATTTTAAAAACGAGTTCTGCAAACCAGACTTTTGAGGTACGACTACGTCTTTGTTGTCGTGTGGTTTTTGGCACAATTTAAAGAAATCGCATTGCGACCCTCACGAAAAGTGGTCAGGTTTTGAGCATTAGTACAAACATAAGATCTACAGTTTGAGCTATACATGGTGACCATACGTATGCACAAATACTCAACGAACCTTTTGGAAGGTTAACAGTTATTTTTTTATAACTTTGAGATCCTCTATGTAATTCAAACCGTCCTGGAGTTCAGAATTTGAAATCTATGATAGTAACAGTAGTTTTTTGGGCTATACAAAGTCACGTTACGTTTTAAAGTGTATTCAGTGAACATTTTTGAGCGTAAAAATACACAAGGAGAAAATCTTGGGATGGTCTAGGTCATCCAAACTGTCTGGGCATTCAGAACATAAGATTTACAGTTGTAACAGTAAATTTTAGGCAATACAAAGTTACAAAAAATATTCAAACATATTCAATTAAGATTTTAAATGTCAAAACACATTATAAAGCAGTATGACATGTTCCAGGTCATCCAAACAATCCTTGAGATCAGAACATAGGACCTACAGTTGTAACAAAAGCTTTCTGGGTTATGCAAAGCTACGATGTGTATTGAAACGTATTTATTGAATATTTTGGAAGACCAACAGACACTATGAGATAATTTTCGGATGTTCTAGGTTATCCAAACTTTCCTGGAAGTCAAAACATAAAATCTACAGCTTATCGGACTAAACAAAGTAACATGTTTTTGACCAAATTAATTGAGTCTTTTGATGGTCAACCGATATAATGAGATATCTTGGGATATTCTAGGTCATCATCGTAAAGTTCATCAGATCATCGTGAAGTTAGCGTAAAGGTTTTGCTATGCATTCAAACACATTCAGTGAAGCTTCTGTAAGCTCACCAGTCATTATCAGATTATCTCGGGATGTTCAGGTTCATAAAAACTGACCTTGAGTTCAGGACTTATGATATACGGTAGTAACCGTAGCCTTTTTGGCTATACAAAGCTACGATAAATATTCAAACATATTCAATTTATATTCTGAGACGTCTACAGATATCATCGAACAACCTTGTTAGTTTCAGCTCATTCAAACTGTCCTTCAAAACTTAAGGTCTACAATTGTAATAACAGCTTTATGGGCTATACATAGTTAAGTTAGTTTGTTCAGCATAGAATATACCAAGATTATGTCTTCATGTATGTAGGTCTTCCAGGACATTCAGGCGGGACAGCGTTAGCCAGGGCATCTAGTTTTTTGGTGTATGTTTCTCGACATTATATAGTGTGGCCAGATCACTTAATTTGTTTGACTATTGAACAACAGGTACAAGTGATTTTTTTAAACTTTTTACAATCGGCAGTATGAAAATAGTGACTTTAGTGACCATTTTCCAAAAAATAGTGACTTTAGTGACTTATGGAGGCAAATAGTGACTTTTTAGTGACTAGACTCAAAATAGTGACCAAGTCACTAAAAAGTGACCTGCTACCAGCCCTGCGAGTATATCTTGACGGGGCATTGAAGTTTAGCTGCTCAAGGAGTTCGGGGCAGTCAATGTTATTTCTAACCAGGACAAACACGAAAAGTTGCTGTAGATTAATTCGTCTATTTAGTAAAGGTTGGCAGTTAACTGAGTGCGATGACCATAAGGCGGTAGCAGGAGCCGGTTTCGCCATGAAAGGCACGGTAGTGCAAACCTGATGAAGCTCTTCTGCACACGTTCTATACGATTAATCTGGACAGCATGGTAAGACCAACAATCAGTATGATTGAATAGGGTTTGAATATTTGTTGCCGCCTAGTTAAGTAAGATACAAGCCATTTCAAGAGCCTCGGCTCAATTCCGAATTTTTGATAGCTTAAAGAGTAGCATTGGTATGTCAATGCATGCAAAACCTTACTAAAGTCCATGTGAAGAGCTTCTACGTAGTGTCCTTTATCCATTGCATTGAGTGAAAAGTCTACTGCAGTAAATTGGTAGATGTAGAATTTTGTTTTATGGCGGGACTCTGAATGGAGTAGAAACCAGGGCTTTCATGATATCGTTGCGTAAATCCTTTCGAATGATTTTGCCAGCCGTACACGGAAAAAATAAGGCGTTGTTGCAAATGACTCAGAAGGCACCACGTTTAAGAATTTTGAGAAATTTGGTCTGTTTTGGGTGATTCAAAAATGACGTCCACTCTTTAGGGGGAGGGGGGTATCAAATTTGTGACAATATGTGACAGGGGGGGGGGGGGGGGTTTTAAAAATGTGACATCCAACAATTTTACATTTGGTAATCTAAATTTTTCAGCGTTAATATGAAGACAAAAGCGTCGAAAAGTTTGAGTGTACGGTAAACGAAAATACAGATTTTATTTAGTTGTGTGAGTGCAAAGAATTATATAAAGTCGTCATACATGTTTTTATCGTCAATGAGCACGAACTGCACGAGCTGTGCTTTTTTCTGAAACTTCGTCGAAGTTTGATTTTGTTAAAAATCCTATTATGTTCATTTTTGGTTGCGTTGAATTTTGATTGGATTCAAACGCTGGTCAAAGCATTTTTTCATGCATACGCAATTAACAAGCCAACCGTGGTGTGTGAATACTGGCGAGATATAAAAAACGAATCCTATTATGAAGAACTTTTCAAATCGAAAATCAGCACCTTGAAAACGGAAGCTTCGAAACCGAAAGATACACTAAAAGTTTTTTTTCATGCTAGCAGACCTTCTGTTGCGAATGGAGGGAAAAAAATGTTCCAAAAATATCACCGGATGAAGTAACTCCAGCCTTTCAGTTCTTCACAAGCTCTTTGGAGTCGGACAAAAAAGTTCCCTTTTATTTTGCATGTCCTAAATAGGATGCAATTTCCAAAGCATTGGATATTCTTAATTATGAGATTTCCAGCCTGCTGATTAGAGAGCGAAAGACATGCTTTCGAGTGTACAGAAAAGACGCTGTCTGACCTGATCAACCGCAGAAAAGCGCTAAATATGACCCTAGTTGAAGAAGAAATCAAATCAGCAACGTCAAAAGACAAGCAGATTGAACTGAAAGAAGATTCTTAAGGAAGAATTTGAAGCAATCGCTCATCTTACCAAGCGTCTCAAGACGCGGCCTGATAAAGGACAACCTCCGATAGAGAGTAACCAAGCATATAGACTGTTCCAGAAGGTATAAGCACACTGTCAAAATAACAAACAAGTCATGTTTATTTTTAGTTTTAATAATTTCGTTTGTGTTTTATATGATGTTTTACTCTCGTTTAATCAAAATATTTAATCATAGCCAAGACTCCTAACTTTTCCTCGAACATGACCCATTAGCTTCTGCACAGTGTTATTTCCCACCATTTTGACCACTTTTCGTCAATCTTTTTTAAATTTTTGGATGCCGTCCGCTGGTTTTATGAATTTTCGAAGCTTTGCTTTGGTTTAAGCCCGAAAAGTCTCGATTGTGTCTCGAATCATATTTGTGACAAAGTGTGACAGAGGGGGGGGGGGGTCTAAAAACCTGAAATTTGATGGACGTCATTTTTGAATCACCCCTTTATCAAAATGTCTTTTTCTTATTTTGTTAGTCAGTGTTACGTTTGCAAGTTCAATACGGCGTTTCGTAATTTCTTCAGTCGTTTGTAGTTCAGTCCGTGAAATGTGTCATTTATGTGCTATGAGAGTCTTCCGAAGCAGTTTTCTCAAACCAAAAATAAGAGAGCTATTATATTGTTCTTTTTGAAGCATTTCACCAGCCATGAAAGGATCATGTCGTCCATAGAGACGCTGTTGGCACGGCCTCAAAAAGTGTTACATTTTCAAGTTTACTTTCTCTTCCTCTCAGTTATGTTCATGTTCACTGTTTTCCGCAACGTATCAATTGTGGGCCAGCTATAAGAATTTCAATAATCTTGAACACATTGTCACACAGAGTGCTTCTGATTTTATTATGTTTAAAGGTTCCGACATCAACTGTTACATGTTATTGCTTCCTTGAACCAGCAGAAAGAAAACTCCGACACGCAAGACGCGAGGTGTACGATTTCGAAATCATAATCCAGAACAGGAATTTAGAACGGTAATAAAGCATGGTCTTTCTATTAAGTTGAACCGCATGCAGGGCAAGGTCCACGCTATATACATACATACCTACATTCATACATACATTTTTGAAAAATTTCCGGATTTCAGTGACATATTGAAAATCCAAAATAGAGGAATTCCTTAACCAAGTTTTTCGTAAGAACTGGGACAATTCCATCAGGACCTGGACCTTTTGAGACATCTAAATCTTTCAGAGCCTGTAGAATAACCTGCGCTTGGGGTTGATTCACTCCAATATCTCTTGAAAAATGTGGGTCGCGGTCCTTTTCAGAAAATAATGTATAAATTCCATGGAAGAAAATTGAAAAAGATTTAATTTTGATTTGACGTCGTTGAAGAAGTTCTTTGGACAGGACTTCATTTCTAGTTCAGTTTTTGAATTATATTCATCCAGCGCATCTAATCTCCGTTCCAAAGTCTTGTCAATTAGAATCCAACGGTGGGTGAAAAAGTTTCAGCTCTTCCTTCGTCGCATACCTTAAATCTTTTGTACAATTTCGAACACAGCTCGGAAATTGAGGCGGTCTTTAACTATCACTTGCAGTGACGTGACTCTCCATTTGTTTTTCCCAGAAGAATCACGTCACTGCCAAGTGACAAAAAGCACTTCGACTCTCGGAATAATTCTCATTCTGTAGCAGCGGGTGCTCCGCTTTGTTGTCGTTTAGGTATTAATTTAAAAAGTCATGTGTACCCGTTACCTCGGTCTATCTTTAGTAGATTTGTGTTCTGTTGTTTGTCGATATCTAAGCTTCCTGCGACAACTAATTTCCAGGGAGTATAGGTAGTCCGTAAGATAGTGATGTCATTCGTCGTTAGTTTCCGTGAAGATGTGTACTGCAACTATTGATTTGAAGTTATGTGAAATTCCTTTGTCATTCTTTTTGACGGCCTTAGTGATGGTGACGGTGGACTGGACAATCAATTCCTTCAAACCTTTCAAAGCAGCGGGGGAAGACGGTCTCTTTCCTGCTCTATCGCTAGGGATATTATTATCCCGGTCTTAGTTCAGTCGTTTATTAGTAGCATCACGCTATGCTATATTCCCGTTTGGTGGAGGAAGGTTAGAGTTATTTTCATACCCAGAACGGCAAAAGGGATAAAACACTAATTAGGCATACAGACCCTTAAGTCTAACCTCCATAATATTGAAAATAATGGAGAAAATATTTAATGATCATATTAAAAGCATGATGCAACGTTATCAAACAGAATGCAATCAGCATTAAACTACACTCTTGCTTGGTGAAGGAGGGAGGGAGGGGCGGAATGTAAATACTTCAAAAACAACTCTTGTAATGTTTACAAGAAAAAGACTTATCAACATGAAGGCACCGTCTTTAGATGGGGTGCAGTTGACTTTCTCCTCTCAAGTTAAATATCTACGAGTCATACTACCTAGATCGCAAATTGAATTGGATTAAACACTTAGAGCATGTTGTAAACAAAGCAACTGCTGCTCTTTGGGCCTGTCGCAGAGCGATTGGGAATAAATGGGGACTGAGGCCTAGAATAATCCGTTGGATTTATCTGGCAGTCATAAGAACCAAGATATCATATGCTTCTCTAGTCTGGTAGCCCAGAACCAAAATAAATTCAGCTCAACGAGAGCTGGCTAAACTGCAACGTTTAGCAACTCCATCGATAACAGGAGCTATTCGAAGTACTCCCACTATCACTCTGGATGCCGTAATGGATCTGTTACCCTTGCATAAGTTTGTACAGGTAGAGGCAGTAAAAAGTGCCTTAAAAAACTTAAAAGGTACAAAGGGATCTTTGAGGGTGACCTAACAGACTGTAGGAGCAAATTGACACACTGCAACTGGAATAAACCAGTCAAAAAGTTTCATTGTTCCAAGCGTGAAAAACACAGACGCACTGCTAAAACGTAGCGGGCGCGAATTAAGTATGTGTGTGTGTGTGTGTGTGTGTGTGTGTGTGTGTGTGTGTGTGTGCGTGTGCGTGTGTGTGTGTGTGTGTGTGTGTGTGTGTGTGTGTGTGTGTGTGTGTGTGTGTGTGTGTGTGCGTGTGTGCGTGTGTGTGTGTGTGTGTGTGTGTGTGTGTGTGTGTGTGTGTGTGTGTGTGTGTGTGTGTGTGTGTGTGTGTGTGTGTGTGTGTGTGTGTGTGTGTGTGTGTGTGTGTAGGCTTATTAACCGGTCACTGCCCATCGCGACACTTCCTAATGAAGCTAAAGAAGATTCATTCAAAAGAATGTCGGTTCTGTGGGTTCAAAACTGAATCCTCAGAGCATCTACATTGTGTATGCAGTTTTCTCTTCTCTAAGAGGAAACTTTATTTCAGAAGTTGCATTATGCAACCTCAAAATATCTGGTGGAATATAAATCCCAACAAGGTAGTAGCATTAATTATATATGCTATTCCGGACTGGGATGTAACGCAGGCTTAAAAAACAATTTCCAATCCTAAATACTGGTGGGTGTAGAAATGAACTGCGCACCACAATAGGTCAATAAATGGTCGTAGTGAGCGAAAAAGTTCTTACAATTTCACTTTCAGTGAAAATCGTCGTTGGACGATGAGCTGAAACATTCATCCTTTCAATTGAAACACTGTCTTCTTTTGACAATAAGCCAACTGTAGTCGAGACTGGCAAATCAATTTTCAGAGCAAGCATTTTCGACCTAAACTCACTCCTCGGTGTTTATTTCAACCTTCGGTGTCATACTGAAGTATGAAAGAGGACAGTTTGAAATTCGTGCAATTCTGAATTCTTTGATTCATATTCATTTCTAAGGTATTCATTATTTTTAAAACTAGAGCAGTTACCCAGATAAACTTAGATTGTGCTTCGAAAACAATAATCAATCCATTTTATAAAATGATATAAGATTGCTGATATTTAAGTTGTTTTCCACGATTACTCCAACGCAGTGCAACAAATTCAATTTCAATAAGTCATCGAAGTATCAAACAGAAATGCGCTTGTTAGCTCGGGTAGCTTTTTGTCAAACAAAGTTACAGCAATGCGTGTATCGTCAAATGACAATACTTCACGACAATACTGGCACGCATGCTGTAGTTGTGTTCGCCAACCATTGCTCGAGTGAGGAGGATGAAGACAAATCAATTTTAACGAAGTTGATTCACGGTCGTTCACCACGTCGTTTGGAGCAAACAAACATGAATTTCGATTGAAACTCTTCCGACGGTGGCTAGATCGAAAATGAATTTAAGCTTACTCACGTTTGACAGGAAGTGTATTGGGAGAGAAATCGGTGAAGGTAAGAGTTATCCACTACAAAGCTAATTGACGTGAGTGAAATGAATACAAAGCTGATTCATTTTCATTGTTAGCTTCGACGATGTAGGGCCCTGGTAGTGAGTTTGTACCCCGACAGAAGAAGAAGTTACCTTTGCTAGATGCTCTATGAACATTGTTGCCAAGGTTCTCTTTGTTTGACCTACATATGATGCAGTGCAGAGCTTAAAAATATCATATTCAATTCTCAAATTGCACCCTGACTGAGTTTAAATATTAGTCATCACGCACTGTTCTTAGCAAACATGAAGTAAACACAAATTTGCCTTCATGAATCTCTTGTGCAAGATGAGTCAACTTGTTTTGTGTTGCTTTACTTTGATCATTCATTCGTTCCGGAAAGCAGTGAATGTACGTAAGTGCAAACAACTCATTCAATTTCAACGTACTACCGTGAAGACGAAAGAACAGTCATTCATTTGGAGAATCAATGAAGTGAAAAAAACCATAACTTCTCGAATCGATCCTGCAAATGCCTTTTTCTCGAACAAATGCCCCGCAAACTCTGGGGAAGATTTCGGTCATTTAGCCTTTTGGCTTCCTTTGCCTTCAGCCATGTTCGGGAATACTTGCAATCCTGTGGCAGAAAAAATCACTCACGAACGCGAAAATGAATGACTGGTTACCAGAACATTCAGTCAAGCAACCACAATCTCTTGAGGCTTGAATAGCAGCGTCCTTTGCTGTGGTGTGAATGAGTTGTGTGGAACACAAGGACAACGGAATGACTGAGCATAGCAAAATAGTAAACACGAATATATTGCGTGACTAATAGAACGAAATGAAGGGAGCGAAAATTGTACCTACTGAATATTTTTTTTACTCATCGTTCACAACGGCTGTCATTTTTTTCGAGCTCTGATGCAGTGTTTACACTTGATTTTCTATACCTCTGCTCTTGCTAATACATCTACTAAATCTTTGGTGGAGCCTAACAACGATGCCAATTGATTGTGCTTATTAGAGACAACGACAACTAAGTCCAAGCTAAATTCCCTAAGTCGAGGTGCGTAATGTCTTTATTGACTTAAGTTGGTAGAAAAGGATTCGTTCTCTATTGAGACTCATGTATGTTGGCAAAATGCTCACGAGGAATTGAAGAAGAAAAGAGAACAACTCTCTTGAAAGTGCTTCTACCTGTTGGTAACAGAGAGGAAAAATATCTTTTTATTGATCTTCCGACGAAGCAACAAGCTTCTAATTAATGTGATGGAATCTAAATATTTGTACTTGTTTCTTACTTTGAATAAATGCTATCGCCAAAAGTCCCAATAATTATGAATCTTATAAAGAAAAAGAATTGGATTTGTTCAAGGGTTGCTCTTTATTACTATTGTTTTGTACGGGTCTTGAACATTTTTAGTATGTTTGTAGTCACGGTTCCATATCGCCTTCTCCAAAGATACTGTTCACATTCCACGCGGGAAGTGTTTTGACCATTTTAGACCTCCCCTTCATGGACTACCGTTCATATAGATTTTGAAAATTTTGTATGGACCGTGCTTAACTGCCAACCACCCTTCTAAACTATCCATGGAAATGTGGACGGTCTTCAGGACGCATAAAGCAGTGCTATGTACAGCAACTGTTCGCTAACTGGGTGCTGTTTAACTGGGCTGCTTTTTAACTAGGCGTTCGCTGACTTGGCTACAGCACAGTTAAAAAGCAAATAGACTTCAAAAATCAGCATTTGACATTTTGTTGTCAAAATCAGCAAGGGGTATGTAAAAGGCAGATAAGGTTCGTGGAGGAGTGAAATTCTTTTAAATTGTACGAAATTGAGTCATAATTCCATACAAACTGAGTCAAATATTTTGCACAATCGGGTGCACAATAAGCTACATCGTAATAGCGTATAACCAGGGTAACCAATAAGCATTTGCATATGCAGTAAATCAATCCTAAATCTGCATTTCAGATGCTACAAGCATTGTATTAGCATTATACCAGCATCTTGAATGCTAAATCAATCTATTGTAAAGCTGCATTTCAAATGCTATTTAAATGCTTGTAGCCTGTAACTAGCATTTCTAATGTAAAATAGCATTAATGAAGCATTATCATAGCATTGCAGTAAAGCAGCCGTATATTGGGCCAAAAGTGGCATTTATGTTGCATTTAAGACACCTGGTTACCTGGGAAGGCATGAAAATATTATTGAATTTATGTATTGTGCAATGAATTATCACTACCGAAATCTGATCGAAAGCCCCCTCGAAATTTGTTTACATTTGAAATGTCAGCCCAGTCAACGGCAGCGACTTGGTGAAATGTAGCCTGAATCTAGCCTTGCTTCTATCATCAAGATGTGACTGTATCTAGGACTGAGATGTGTACTTATGTTTAACTGTCCGATAGATTTTTAAGCTTAACAATTTACTTAGGTTCCCCCATCCCATCCCCACCTATTTCCACCTACCTGAAATTGATGGCCTTAGCCGCCAGTAATCGATTGCACTCGGCCGTATCCGGAAGCGGCATCAGTTTGAACGGGCTCTCGGCTTCGGTTTCGGTAAAGTCATGCTTGTAGATCTGGGTATTCACCTTAATGTCGGAGAACGGTCCCCGCAGTACGAAGAAATGCATCGGCAACGGACTCGTGGTTTTCGACTTCAGAATCAACTAAAAAGAATGAAACACGTTTGATTGGTATGTTTTTTGAAAGCATTTCCCGAAAGCAAACCTGATAGGTGATGTCTCGTTCGCACGACTGATGCGGATCACGCTGGCTTTTGTTAATGATGGACTTCACGACCCACTGGTGGTTGAACGCTGAGAAACGTGACGTTTCATAGTACAAACGATGAACGTACTCATCGGTGCGGTATGGCTTCATCTGGAGGTCTGCAACGACAAGTCCAATGCGAACCAAAGAACAATGAGGAAGAAAAGAAAAGTTATTTCAATGCATAAGTTTACAACCATCGAACAAAATGCTACCATTGAAGATAATCTTCTCGTAACTCAAGAGGTCATTCAACGTGTGGAAAAGTTTTTTCTCCTCGGCCGCACGGGCATCGTGCGCTTGCAGTGCCACCATAACATCGGCCCCAGACTTTTTCGGGTGGGTACAGTTGGTTTCGTGAGTGGGGACCTCATGCATAGGGCCACGCCATTGGCATCCAATACGGGCGAATTTACACTCCGTCGGGCGTTCTTCACACTCATTGTTCTCATGGTACTCAACCGACTTGTTCGGGAACTCATTGCCACAGTACTGGCACTCACTGGGCAACTCGGAAACGGCCTTCTCGACGGCCAGATTCCGCGATGAGGTGTTCTTGCTGATTTCGGTGCGACAGTTTGGACAAGTAGCGTTCTGGTCACGAAGTCTGATTCAACGTTTTCGGAAGAAAAAAGAAAAGGAAAGGATGATCAAAGACGATTGAATTGACGGTCGAAACGCCAGGTCTTCTTACGGAGTTTGTTGGAGCGGATACTTACCTGCCATCCGCCAGCAAGTGGGTCAGACATCCGGCACACATCAGATGGCCCATGGTGCACTAGTTTTGGATTGGAACAAGCGAGAAGAAGAGAAAGAAACAAAATTGGTTAAACACGTTTTGGGTAGTTTTTAGCCCAGTTGATTCGCAGGTTCCCTTCGATACGGTACTCTATGGATAAAGTATTGAAAGCAATTCCGAAAAATGTAAAGAAAAACGTGTACAAATATTTCTAAAGAAAAGGGCAAATTGGAAAATTTTGCTCAAAAACAACGAACAGTATTACAAAGATTGTGAGTTTGCGGAAAAACTTACTAAAACAACCCAACCTGTAGGGGAAAGAAAAAGAAAGAAAAAGGAAAAATAGCTTTGATTAAAACACGTCAGATTCAGTTGGATAGATCGATCTTTCTTTTCTTTTCTTCCACGAATCACATTCCGTTGTGATATTTGGATGATTCTTTTTGTTTAGCTCTGCTCGGCGTTCGAAGAAATCAATTCCATTGGGAGAACATGCAATTAAACGAGGCGGACAAACAATCCCTCCATCTTAACCACTAATAACAATAAATAGGTAAATGAAAAGATAACAGGTTTAAAGTTTCCTCCAGCGTTTATTTTACCATTTTGTTTTTTTTTTGTTTTTTTTTTTGCGATGTACAGAACACATTATTTGATTTTCTTCTGTTTTAAGTTGATTTTTTGTTTTCTTGTTTTTTTCGATGATAATACTACTATGAGATCAATGTTTTAAAGGTACACAGTGCTTAACATTGGTAAATATGAAATTTTACAAAACGATTATTTTTTTGTGAATGCTACGAAACTTTAGGAAACTATAACTTCACTAGATGTTAGAAAATGATCTTACATTATTTATGATTATTCAAATATTTTCAAACGATTTTTAGCCATCTTTTCTTTGCTCCAATACTGAGCAAAATTTATTCAATTGTTCCTACGTTAATCAGTTGAAAACATTTCACATTCTTCGTTGCTTCGCCGTCAACCTGGCAGGATATGATCATTTCTAACTCTTTTCTTAGTATCTAAATGAAACAAATCGACGCTGGCTTTCTATACACTGGATTTGCAGTCTGTTGATTCTACTATCAAAGGCCTACCAGATGGTGAGTGTCAGAATGGAATGCCAGTGTGTCAATTAAAGCCAGCGTCGGAGCACTCTTCCTTGCATCCCAAGTCATCCATTCACCACACCTCCCCCTGTTTGTTGGTGCACATTCAAAGCGAAACAAGCAGCTCACATGTAGTCACACAACCGCACAGCACGCACAAACATCTCCACCTATTTTATACGCAAATCTCATGTTGACGAACCTGATAGATTAATAACAACTGCGGACAGTCATATAATTGCACTCAGTTTCGCGATACTTCGGCGATCATACAGGGTGCTTTATAATATCAATGCACATTTGGTAAATTTGGGAAACCACAACAGTTAAGGTGAAATGGGACAGCGTCCTTTCATCATATGAACTGTAGGTTGAGTTACGAAGTTCACGTTTTTGAGACGAAATATCACAAACCTAACAAAAAACGCTCAAAATGCTAACCAATGAATCCATCAGTGGAGCAAAAGATTTTTGAAGCCAGTATTATTTTTTTCTGGAGAATCATGCTCTGTAAACATGATCTACTGTTATTTGAAAATTTAAAAAACAGTTAGAAATTAAAATACTTGAACAGAGAATAGGATCAAGGGAACAGGATTTTTTGAATGAACGAATTCATTTGCAAAAACCAAATAAATACATTCGTTTGAATTTTAAACCAAGTTTAATTATAACCAATTAATTGACAGTCAACTAAATCAACAGAGGTCATCGATGTCTATGTCAACTATAGAAAAACCACTCTTCAAACCTTTTAAAAGAGCCTGGGGTTGCAACACATCCAAATCTCGATTAAAAATATCAAAACTGGTTTCTAATCTTTTGAATCAGAGTTCAGCAACTTGCATCACTCTCCATCTTTTTGCAGTACAGGGTGACAAACGTTGCCTGTCAGTGATTTTAGTCTCAGTGTATCTCGTGTACACTGTTGTTTACCGATATGTGCATATTTTTCATTGAACGCGTTAGCATCTGGCATTTGACAGATATGATTTGTTTTTTTAAGATTTAATTTTAAACACGGCCGCAAAACGAAAGCTGGTAGTTGATTTATATTCGAAGAAATTAAGACCGTGCAAGATCTTGAGACGGCTTAAACGCATCGGTGTGAACGAGATATTTATCTTACGTGCCATAAAAAGATACAAGGAGACGGGGACGTACAAAATCAATCAAAGGCATGGACCTCATCCAGCGGTTAGGACCAAAATGATGTTTAATCGCGTAAGGGAGCAAATTTGCCGGAATCCGACACAATCAGGGCGAGTGATGGCCAAGGATCTGAATATTTTCCATACATCGATCCAGAATATTATTACCCATGATTTGAAACTCAAAGCGTATTAAACCAGTGAAATGATGGATTAACAAAAAAAAAAAAAGAAAAAAAGGAAGGCTCGAGTAAATTGAAGTAAAGAGCATACTGCTGCTGCAGCTGCACGCTGATTGTGATATTCTCTTTTCCGATGAAAAAATGATTTTTTTGCAAGATACACACAACCCACAGAATGATTGAGTATGGTATTGAGATTGAGATTGGGATTGGGATTGGGATTTAGTATTTCAGAAAACGTCAAGCTTCCACTACTTTTTATCAAGTAGGGTGAAAATCAATACAAACGACTACATCGCAAATGTTTAAAAACATCATTTGTAACTCCATGCTCCGAAATTGATTCCTGCCGGAAATGACTGTTTTCGACAGGATCCTGCCCCTTCTCATCAATTGAAAGCAACATGGTCTGCCTCATCGCCAGATCTATTTTTTTTTGGATTTCTTTGCATGGCGATACATGCTTAGTAATATTGGAATCACAAAAGATCACAGTCTTGAATCTTTGAAGAATGCTTTGATCAATGTTTATGGCAATACGCCTCAAAAAACGGTGCGCGTGCAAGTTGTGAAGCGTTTAAGAAACTTCTACTGCTGATCCTAAAAGAAAAGGGTCAGAGGTTTGAGCTCAACATGTGTTATTTTTATTAACAAAAGGTAAGTTAATAGGATAGAAAGCATTTGTTTGTTCTGTTTTTATGTCCATTTATTTTCCTGAAAAGCAACGGTTGCCACCCTGTAAATCTTTAAAATCTTCATTTATCTTCTTTTCGTCCACTTAGCATGCACACATCGGGCAAAAGCAAAACGAAAATTTGCCTGCATCTAAGATAGAATCGCACCCCTCGATAAAAGCTGTCCATAAACTACCCATAGTGAAGTCATTAGGGATCTGATTATTCGCACCTATTTTTTTTGTATGTAACAGATATGCAAATTCATGCAATCGTTTGTTTTTATTTATCGAATGTCGAGATAAGTCTCAGGTACCCTTGGGACCATGACCAACAGCAACAAATATTATTGTTTGTCCACTGCCCGTATTGCAATAGGTCGTGCAGTGCACCAGGTGCACAAATAGAAGGGAACATTTACATTTTCGCAGTAGCACACAAATGAGCATACATCATAGGCTGATTATGAGAAATGTTAGATGTTATTCGAGCCAAATTCGGGCCTTTCTGTTATTGCAACTGATAAGACACTACTTTTCTACACTAGCTCCACCTGTTGTATCTGCCGCTCATTTTATTTTATTACGTAAAAGCCCGACAGAAAGCATTTGTAACACGGAAACTAAAATGACCATTACTATGGAACTATCCAACCGATTAGAAATCTTTTAGCAACTTTGGATTCAGGAACTCAACCATTTTCTGAAAACTTTCTCATGGAGATGAGGCATGGCATGCGGTATATCATACTTCATGATTTAGTAAATCTAAGTTATCAGAAGACATTTTGATAATTTCTGACCATACACTTCATATCAAACTTAATGATTTTGTAAAAATAAGCCTGCGGATGACATTCTTTGGATTCCTAACCATACTGACCACTGGAAAAGGCCCTGCGGAGTCCAAGTTCCACCGGAATTGTAGCCATATTCAAATATTTTCCAAAACCTGGCTTGCGACACATCAAACTTCATGATTTTGCAAAACTTTGTCTTTGGAAGACATTCTTATGATGTCTGACCATACTGGCCACTTGGGTTGGCTCTGCAGGATTTCCAGTTCCTCCGGAAAAGTGGTCATATCCAATTTCTTACCATACCCTAGCTTGTAAAGAAAAAGTTCGGTGCACTTGTGTGTAAATTTCTGCTCGGGATGATTTTATTTTTGCAGAATGTCATTACTTGTGTTCACTTTGGTCATAATGATAAGTGTCAAATGTTAACAAAAAAAAATGTTGAAATGCAGTCCCCGTGCCACCACTGCTGAGGACACGAAGGGCTTCATATGGTACCATGCGATGAACAAAAACATCCTCATCAGTCGAGATGTGAGAATTGTAGACGAGGATCGAAGCGATGTGGTCACATTTGAGCGAGCAATACCTGTTGAGTTTCTTGAGATAGCTATTTCCGAAGAGATGATCGATGAACATTGACACAGCGGATGCAAAACGACATGAATCTACAACAACCCCAATTGTAATCGAAAGCAGCAGCTCTGAGAGCGAATTTGATGATGCAGATCATGAAATCTCGCTCCCACCTTCACTAGATAGACTAGCTGACATGACGAAGAGTCAAAACGGTCATGAGTGCTGGGCTCCAGACAAGGATTCAGATTTCACTACACAGATAAAACGAATCATTAAAGTTTTACGTTATCTAATGCACATAAAGGGAATGCTAGATTTGACAGAATATAATGGAATCTTTCATGTAAATTTAAGCCAGATACCGCCGGAATCTAGCCTTTTGTATGAAAAATTGCAGACATTGTTGTATGGCGCATGAGAGATTGCAAACCATTTCATTGTTTACATCTTATTCGGCTTGAAAAATTATACGCGCCTGTTAAAATTCATTATTTTTTTCCATGAACCTATAGTCCGTGTACTGGGCAAATTGCTGAGGCAAAATGAGAACGAGGTGGTGATGCGGTTCCTGATGTCGAGCAAATGAGTGATCCGAGAACTCCGGATGAAGGTTAGGCGAGAGGAAATCGCTGCATTGGAGACTAATCAGGCGTGGGAGAGAAAATGGAAAGGCAATGAAAAACAAACGGGTTTTAAAAACGAAGCGTGGATCTTACGGAAACGTAGAGCGGTACAAGGCGTGCGTAGTCGTCTAGAGATGTTTGCAGCGCCGGGTATCGATTATGACGAACTTTATTCACCGGGTGCAGCGCCGGGTATCGATTATGATGAAGTTTATTTACCGATGATCCGATCTCGCGGTGGACCAAACAGCTTTTCTGCTCGAGAAGCTCAACGAAGAAGTCATGCACATACCAGGAGGCTGGGACGAAAGTATGTCGATTTCAGTAGGCGCTGGATCTGAACCAGTTAAGATCAGCAGAGATAGATAAAGCGGCGAATTATGCCTCGATCAGCAAAGCTACATCGAAGATGTATTGGGCAGGATTATTGTGAGCTGTCATCCTGTCGCAAGACCGTTGGACAAATCGATGTCACCACAGAATACGGAACAAGCAGAGCAGATGAAGATTGTGTGTTACAAGGAAGCGGATGTCTGCAGCCGATTACACAAGATACGCTCTAGGATATGCTGTCAGCTACTTCAGCAGCAACCCGGGGAAGAAGCATTGGTTGGCGATGAAGAGGAATTTTCGATACCTGAAGGGCACGGTAGGCAAACGCCTCCAGTAAAGCAAGCAAGGAAACGGAGACTGTTGGCTACACCGATACGACTCAACGAGCAACGACGGGCTACATATCAAGACCAAAAATTGAAAAGGGGCTAACTCTAAAATGAGAAAAACGATAACCAAATTGAACGTTACATGAATAAATCCTATTTGTAAAATAAATTAGTATTTTTAGCTTTAATCAAGTACACGATTAAAATTTGATAAGATGCACATAATCTTGTTAGAATAAATTATGTTAACATCTTTGTATGCCGCAAAACTCGGAAAAAAAGCCCAGTTCTAGATCGAAAACATCATGGGTCCTTTTTGTTATGCCTCTGAACTGTCAGTTTTTTTATGGAGGCCAACGTGCTGAGACTTTGCTTCACCGAGAAATTATAAGACTTCTTTGGGATAAGGATTGTTATAACATCATTTTGCGTTGAGGACACTGTTTTTTTTTCAACAACAGATGATAATAAACCCGTTTCTAAGTTGTGATGAGACATTCGTGGAAATCTTGAAACCGTAGGAAGAATTTTAATGCAATCAACCAACATTAGTGAGGTTTCGTTGAACGATGAACTTCATCAACATCAGATTCGTGATTTGGTACATCAATGTCTGGAAAAGCGAATAATTTTTCAATTTATATTCGACGGAACGAGATTACGATACCTGCTGTCAATGAGTATCAAACGAGAAAAAAGGCCCTATGAAAAGCGTTCAGTTCATGTCAATCATAATATCACAATAGATCTAAAAAACCTCCCATCGTACACATCGCAAAAATCGGACGACTACGATGGGCTGGGCATGTCGTAAGAATGTCGGACGACAGCCCTGTGAAAATGGTTCTCTAAAATGAACCGACAGGTACGAAAAGAAGAGGCGCGCAACGAGCAAGGTGGATCGATCAAGTAGAAGGCGACCTGCGGACCCGCCGCAGACAGCGAGGCTGGCGAGTGACAGCCATGGACCGAGTAGAATGGAGACAACTTCTGTGTACAACAGAGGCCACGCCGGCCTTAGTCTGATTGGTAAGGTAAAGTAAGATCTAAAAAATGGTCGCAGTGACGAAAATACCCGACAAGGAATACAAAAAATGTCAATCATAAAGTCTTTTGAAATAAAGGCCAATTCATGCATGTGCCTGTGATAGGCCCTTTTTATAATTTGAAATATTTTTTCAACAAAGTTAGGTATATTTTCAAATTTAACTATGATACAAAAGATACTCATGATCTATCAAATAAGACTAATAAACGATTTGTTTACGTTTCGGTGGCCCTTTTCAATTGTCGGTTGGTGAGATAGTCATTCAGATCTTCAGTGACAATCAATCTGCCATTTGCATAAGAACGGATCATACAATCCGAGGACCACCGTAGATGTACGCTATTATTTCGACCACGAAGCATTCGTCAATGGTTCAGTCGTGTTTAACAACGTAAATACCAGAAAACAAGTCGCCGATGGATTCACCAAGCTATTAGTTCAAGCCTGGATTGTGAACCAAAAGCGGTTTCTAGGAATCAAGGATTGGGGAGGAGTGTTGACGATCAAGTTATCCATGATTTGTGTTGCAATATAAGTTTATTATAAAGATCAACACAATATTCATTCCACTACTAACGGTCAAACCTACGAGGCCAAGTTTCACTTTGCCATAGAAAGTAAAGACAATTGAAGAACAAAAGCGAATAATGATTTTAATGTAATCTCCAGTTTTGATCAGGTATGCGAAAACCTTACATATGGAACATGATCAACAAAGGCAAAATAAATGCAATAAAAACAAGCTGCAACCCGGAGCAAGGAATGAAGATCCGTCTCCCATATGTCAACATTACTCGATCAATCGGAACGTGCGGACAAAATCAGAAAAAATGACAATCGATTCCCCCAGCCCTATCACGCTTGATCGAATAAACTACTTCGCTACTTTCAGTCATACGACACATCCAACTCACACACATCCTCCCGCCATCACATGAATCCAGCCTTCAAACGTCTCGATTTTCACTCCCACCGGCTGAATCCAAACATCGTCGTCGTCGTCGTCGTCGTCGATGCCGCTGGTGGAAAAAAAAATCTGGGCAAAAATTATTTACGACCGATCGCTATCAAATTCCGCAGCAAAAACACGGTGCTTCTTCGCAATTCCAATCAAACGTCGCAGTCAGTCGGTCAGTACGAGTATATTTTTGCTAAATACAAATCCAAACCGCATGCCTTCGGACGTCACGTGTTTGCTTTGTGAGCTAACTGCAAACATGTGGTAGGTATGGGCATACAGTAGATTAGACCAAACATGAAAAGAAAAAAAACAACCAATATTCAGTTGCTAATAGAAGGCACGTGTGCGTTTGAAAAATGAATCCAACATTTTTTATCATTTAACCACGTTGCCCTTCAAACGCCGTCCGTATTCTTAATCTTTAAGTTTAAAAAAAGCAGGGCTTTATGAAAGTCGAACGGCGACACCGCCGTTCTATGACGAAGGTACAAAATAGTGTGATAGGCGTTCTCGTCAAACTGGGCGTCCTTGAACGGTAGGTAGGATAGGTGTCTTGACTTTCCCAAACCAGGAAAACCTGTCTTCTAAGTAGACGTCACTTCGTTTTTCGCCTCTCTGAAATCTGTTGATCGTTTGAATGTTTTCATCGCATTTCAAGTGCCTGCAATCGTCCCACTTGAGTTCGACTAGACAGGCTGACGGACCGTGGGCAAGGAGACAACGAAGCACGGGGAAACTTTGTTGATGTTGGTCTTATCGCTTAAATTACCTTCACAAATTTCTAGTGGCACACGGCGTTTGGCGGATGATTATTCTTCTTTTCCGAGCGTAATCGGACCGTGGAATTCCTTCACCCACATTTTGTGCTTGGTTCGTTCTGCTCTGTGTTTTTGTTCTGTGCGAGACTCGCCCATTGCCTGAATTTTTTTTTTTTTTTTCATTTTCCGTCTAGAAGGTCGTTAAACCTAAGCTACCGTATAGATCCAAACTGAGCCAAGATGTCGTGCACACATTCTAATTTTAGAGGAAAACTGTTTCTATAATTATGGGAGCGTGCATGTCTGCGCACTGTTGCTGATGTACCTCGTGAGGTTCTCATCACCATAGACCGAACCGAAACAGTTGTAAATAACACCACAAAAGTGGCCCTCCCGCTTAGGTCGATCTTTGAAGGATCAGTCTAGCATATCGCACGCGCTCCCAACATCATCGGTTCGTCTGCCTACGAGAAACAAACAAAACAAGTAGCATACACACGCCCATGGCAATTATTTCCACTAATGATTCCGTTCGGGTCCCGGAATGGCCGTGAGTGCTGCTCCGTCCAAAGATTGTTAAAACGGCTTCGATCTAAATAAGTCGTTAATTGCTGGGTAGCGGCAGTGGAATCGACTAAAATCTAGTTCAATGGCCCATATCTTTTAGGTGCAGAGAAGCTTCGACCGCGAACAGAGAGGCCAACTATATAGGTATTGAACGGAAGAGCGTAGTTTTTCGCCGGTTGAGGCTGCCTGACGTTGATTCAGAACGAATGAAGCTCTGAAAAATAAAAATGGTAGAGGATATAGTTGGTTGGTTGGTTGGCAGATGTCAGCTGTCTTTCAAAGTTCCGTGATATTTTTAGAACGATGACGCAACTGATGAAATGGCAAAGAGCGCTTTGTCCATGCTGTGTGATGGGTAAAGGGTTTCGTTATTCAGTAGACTAGCTGCTTTTTGAAACTCATTTTAACACTGCGTGCTAGAAGTTCGAAAAGAATGACAGCATAGTAACTCAACCGATGAGTTAATCCACTGTGTTATGCCTGTGTACAGACTGCTAAATAATAACATGTTAAATAACTATCAACAAGAGGAATCTCATCAAGATTGGCTTATAGCATGTTATAACTGGTAAGTCTGGCCAGCGTTTTAGCCTTTATGGCCGTTTTGTTTATTCTTCTCATCGGTTCTCTACACAGAGACAAATTTGATAGTCAATTTTACCATTATTGGGGGTTAGGATGACTATTGCAGTATAGTGATTTTGAATCGACTATGATCATGGTCAAAACGACCATAAAAATAGTTGATCCAACATTTGCCATAATGCCGGAATAGTCCTTGTTACCATGATCATAGTCAAAAATGCCATGAACGTGGTGAATTCGACCATTTTCATGGTTATTGTATCTATTACATGCGATAGTCGTCCTGACCAGGATTTAATTGTCGGTATAACGATAGAATTTTTCTCAGAGTACCCGCTATTTTGAGATAACTCAATGACTGAGTAGAGTGTACTCAATCTTTCAAGCAATATGGAGTTGTAATAAAAGAGTAAACTATTTTCACTTCGATAAGTGGAATCACCCAGATTCTGGGTAAATGATAAAGGTTGTAATTTTTCATACGTTCAAAATTGCGTTTAAAGACAATTAACGAGTGATTTTTGCGCAGTGAAAAACGTTCGAGGGATTCTATAGTACAGATCGAAACACAACAGTGCTGGCTAAAGGGTGTCCAACATCAAATTGCACCACGGAAAAAAACGCTGTGGAAAATTACCCATTGGATTTTTTTTTTTAATTTGGGTGGATATAGCTTAGTATTTTTTTTTTTTGTATTTTTATCGCTGTCAGTTTTTAGAAAATGAACCAGAAACAGCAACGTCGCGAATTGATTTTGAGAAAGCACCTAGAAAACCCTGAACTCTCTCATCGGGATATCGGAAAACAACTCGGAATCGTGAAGTCAACGGTGAGTCGTGTGATTGAACGTTTTTACGAAACTCTGAGCATCGAACGGACGGAGAAATGCGGTCAAAATGGATGTTCTATTAGTGATCAGGATCATAAGCGTGTCGTGAAAGCGTTTGAGCGGAATCCAAATGCTTCGGTCAGGGATGTGGCCAAAAAGTTGAATCTGTACAAGTCTTTCTTTCAGAGAGCCAAGAACCGCGAGGGACTTCACGTACAAAGTGCAGAAGGCTCCAAATCATGACAAACGGCTAAATACGGTGGGAAAGTCACGGGCCCGGTAACTGTACTCCCAGATGCTGACGAAGCCTCATTGTCTTATCAAGGATGATGAGACTTACGCCAAGCCGCCTTCCGGCGCTTTCGGGGTTACTGTTCTTGACCGCCCAGCACAAGTATAATGTTCCGGAGGAAGTAAGGAAGCAGAAACAAAGTTGGTGAAATATACCTCAAGCAGTGTCTACAGAAGCGTCTGCTTCCTCTGTTGAAGCAACACGCGGGCCCTACGAACTTTTGGCCGAATCTAGCTTGAATGTTGTCCTGGAGTGGACCTGATGTCTGTCGATCCCTTGTTGTATAGTCACTTTCAAGCTTAATAGACCATCCGAGAACACTTATTCGCTTTCCCTATCAAGCTGGACAATGCGTACTATTGGAACTTCGTGTATGAGCAGGTATACAACACATCCCACTGTGATCCTTAGTCTCTGGTTCAATAACTCCTATCCCTACCTTTGCATATCTTCTCGTGGTGTTTTCTGTTCTCTATATTCGGGACGGGTCAAAGCAGCGATGAAGTAAAGGACGACCTGCGGACCAATCGTAATCTGCGAGGCTTTGTTTTGGGTGTAACTTTTTATCGCGTGGGTAAAAATTAATGAAATTTTAGATAATACTAGTTTAGAGTTATGTTATTGTTATGGTATGTTGTTGTTATGTTTATGTGTGCAAAATTTTATCGCGATCTGTCTTCAGTTTTTAATATGCATTCGAAACAAGAAGAGCTACGCCAGCAAATCTTGGGCGCGTTGATCGATAATCCTGGTCAGTTGCACAGATGGATGGCGAAGTGCAGCCATGGACCGAATAGAATAGAACCTTCTCTGTACAGCAGAAGCCATCCCGCCCTTGGTCTGATTGGTAAGGAGTGAACGGTGGTCTGCTGTACACAGAAGCTCTCTCCATTCTATTCGCGCTATGGCTGCACGTCACCAGCTTCGCAGTCTTCGAAAGGTCCTTATACTTGATCTATCCACCAAGCTCGTTGTGCATCTCTTCTTCTTAAGCACACCGGTTCGTTATCGAGAATCATTTTCATCGCACTGTCATCCAACATTCTTACGATATGCTCAGCCAACCGTATTCGACCATTAGCACGACACAGTTCCTCTGTTCCTTCGCAATCTTGCTCTTCCATTTGACGCATTTTCCTTTGAGGAATATAATTTTGCCTGTTCGGTGTCTGTCAGTACTATTCCATATTCGCTTTCGTAAGACGTGGCAGCATTCTCGCCCCTGTTGCTTTTGTCTTCTCTACTAACTGCCTGCATTCGCCGGCAAACCAGCCGTGTTTTCGGTTCGGTGCAAACGTGCCTGGTGTTGTTATTGCAGTGCTACCAAAGCGGTTCGAATATCGCTCAAGTCGTCTTAAAGAGTACCTGCGAAAAGCTGCTCTTCCGTTGGTCGGACTGCTTCCAGCTGTTCTCATTGTTGACAAAAGCCCCATTTTAGCCCAGGTACAAACGTTGTACTAGAAAAGTCTTTTCCAACGTTTTCTCAAGCGTCAAGGCTTCATTTTGAGAGTTGTTTTTATCTTCTACAAGTGTTCTAGGTCTAGGGTCTTCCCTTAGCTCAGTCGGTAAAAGCGCGGCTACAAAGCAACACCAAGCTGGAGGTGGCTGGGTTCGACTTCCGGTATGGGCTAGGAATTTTTCGTTAAGGAAAATTTCTGGACTCCCTGGGCATAGGGTATGATTGTACTTGCCACACAATCATACTAATGCAAAAATGGTACCTGGCATCGAAAGCTCTTAATTAATAACTGTGGAAGTGCATTTAGAACACTAATTTGAGAGCTAGCAATAAGCTCTACGCAATAAGAAACGCTAAGAACCAAAAGAAGTGTTCTAGGCCATTCGAGAACTATTTGGAGTAAAAACTTTGAAATAAAACGCTGTAACAGGATGGCTTTCCGACGTATTCACAAGCGTCAAATTCTCATGTTGATCTAAAAACACACAGTTTAACAAATATTCTGCGAGATCGGAAATTTTCTTGGAGTATATAGCTATCAATTCTGAGACCAGCCACCAAATCGTCCATCTCTCTATACGTTTTTTTAACAATCTTTCACCACTTTTACTTTTACTCAGACTATCTCCTATCTTCAATAACTTTCTTACTATCCGCTATCTTATGCAGGATTCGTTTGACCGTCTGTGGTTGGTCTTCTGTTATGCCAAGGCTATGGCCTCTTCTGGCCACACGGAACACCTTCTGCAAATTATTCAATGACCCGTTTTCACATGTTTTATGGCATACCAGATATTGATAACTGAAGGGCAAATGTCAATATCACGCCTCCATAAAATGAGGGGTGTTCAGGTTTTTTTAAAAGGCATGATTAAAACGAAAGTGATAAATTTAAATCGACAAAATTCCAATCGTAACGCTTTTTCATTAAAGTTAGATTATATGACAATTCTAATAACTCTCGAGCAATTCATGATTAGGGCCTAGTAGCCAATTTTACACAACCGTTGATTTTTCACGAATCACAAAAAATCTACGATATCCAGCTACTCAAAACGGTACAACTAACACGAGAGTGATTTAAGATTCAAGAGAAATCGTCATTTAAAGTTATTGTTTACAAATGGCTTCTAGGTCCTTATCATGAATTACTCGGGAATTATACAGGTTGAATGAAGCTTTACTCTGTTAGCAAATGTTACCCTGCGTCTTACGGAACTCCTCATTGCAGGGTGGCCTAATTTTTTCGACTGGGAATTGAGTTAATATAATTTGAATAAATAGATATTTTTGAAGTTTTCGAGGAAACAGTTTATTATGAAATTCTGACTTGTTTCATTTTGGCAAAATGACGGGTAGCAGCCGCAAATCGGGCTTCTTACGTTTTGCGCAACCTGCTTTGGTCTCTCATTATGCAAACGAGAACAAACATCGCTCTATATAAGTCACTGATCTTTTAGTTGCTAGAAGCATTAACATCGAAGATCAATAGTAAAGCACTCGATGTTTTCGACATCAAAATGTTACACGTGCGTTGTGTACATATTGTATCAAGTATTTTTTATTTCAACGTCCATAAGAGCTCGTAGACAATTCTCTGAGTTATCAAACCCTTCTCAGTTTGGTTCACTACCAGACACTTTTCGTTTATTGAAAATCCTCACTCCATCGTTGCGTTTTCGAACACCACAGGATGAGCACCCTTTCAACAAATGTGGTCAAATTTGACAGCTTCTTCTTAGAATGACTAATTTCATTCAATTTGTGAGCAACTGCAGCGCTAAGATAGCCTTTATTTACACAGCTCCAGACACGTTTTAGCTATGTCATGGATGCGAGTTATAACATCAGGATTAATAAAGGTGACGTAACGCGTTAAGGACATTCAGGATCAACTCCCTATCACTTCGAAGTTTTCTGAGTACAAAACTCAAATACTTTTAGGATTTCAGGCGTAAAATTTTCAAGAATTGTTTGTTTCACTGGAGCATCCATTGGTTAGCAAGTTGAGTATTGTTTGTTTTGTTATGGAGAAACAGCGAACACTTTTGATCGGAATACTGACGAAAAGTTTCGTTTGAAATTTGGATGACTTTCCTGTTCATATTCCACCCAACGAAATTCGTAAAATTTCAGTGGAAAAACAATGTTACATCATTTTTATCTAAAGCTCTCCATAGGTAGATAACTTTTGTGATCAAATGACGATATATTGCATCAATTGGTCGACATTTTATATTTCTGGAGAAATTTGCGAAATTGACGAATCTACTTTTGTAAACAAACGTTTGAATTGACGATTTCCCACCAATAAAAGCTCACTTTCTTACAATAGGACCACAATCGAGTAAAAGAAAGCTTCTGCTAGCCGACACTGACCGGACACCGGACACTGTCCGAGTAGATACCACCTTAAAAATATAGGTATGCTGGCAGATGACATTTGTCGCTTCTGTAATTTTGAAGTTGAAACTTCGGAACATTTACTGTGTCAATGCAGTGCATTATTTCAGCGAAGATTGCGGATTCTCGGAAAGGGTGTCCTTATTCCTAACGAGATATGGTCTACTGAACCAAATAAGGTAAGGAACTTTATAAAAGAAGTCATACCTCCTTGGGGTGAAATCGAAAGTCAAAGTGCGACCATCACTCATATTCATAGTGATGGAACAAACTGACAGTGCATACATATCAAAGTGGAGTATACCACAATAGATCTAACTAATGGTCGCAGTGGTTTGAGCCTCCTACAGGAAAAAGAAGAAGCCGATTGTGGTTTTGATTTTCCAAATTGAGCTTTTATTCGCTGAAAAAACATCGATTCAAATGTTTGCTTACAAAAATAGATTCAACCATTCCGCAAATGTCTCCGGATTTAGTCAATCTAACAGGGGTTGAAAAATGCACAGCTCATTTTTAGAAAAGCATTCGTTTAACAAAAATGTCTGATGCATTAGGTGCCCTTGTTATTGTTGTAAGGTGACTGGCACAGTAGGTTTCTGTGCAATGCAGTGACAAATATTTCTCTATTATACAAATGGACTATACAGTATTTTAAAAATGACAGCAGTAGGAATATATTCAGTAATGCATACAATAGTGATGCTTCAGTCTAAAGGATCACCTATTAAGGAGTTCTAGTCAAGTAATATAGAAACAACTGTAAGTAATGTGCGAAACCTTTCACAGCCGTGTAGCCAGATTTTCTAAACGGTATGTTTTTTAGCAGGACAAAGCCAGCAGAAAATGATTCACATACCTATGTCAAACACTGTTTCATTCCGTAATGAAATCGTAGGACCGAGTAGATGACGAAAACGCTACTCGAATCGTTTGAAAAGGGTGTGAGCATAGTTCTTTCCATATGACACAAATTCCCGACTTTTTCCCTCTTATTTCCCGATGATTTTGGATTCCCGCATTTCCATTGCCACCCTGTCATTGATTTTCAGGCAAAATAGACTCCACAGACACGAAAATCATTCCCGGTAAACTTCCAGTTACAGTTTAAATAAGTCAAGACGATTCACGATTGAAACAAATTTATAGAACTGTTGGAAAAATTAAACTTGCTTTTAGAATAGGTTGGAAGTAACAAGACTGAATTTTTTTAGGAAAATTTTGGGAAAAAACACATTTCTGGGAAATTAAACGACGGAATAAGCTTAGGAAGATTTAACAAAAAGTCAGCAAAAACAACACGTTAAAATTGTAACTATCGCGAGGTAAGTCACAAATAAGCTAGACATAATGCGTCAAATACATACAAACAATATTCTCAAATATTCACGTAAAGGAACTAAAGTTCAAATTCTGCGCTCAAGAACAGAAAATAATGGAAAATTCCATGGAACCACCACAGAACTCAACCCACTTCCATTCCAAAAGTCGAGCAGAACAAAGCAGTAAAATCAATTTCGCAGCCATATTCCCTCATCACATTTCCAACAAACCACCGCATCGCAGTCAAAATAAGCTATAGGTAGCTGCTGGCCGTTTGATTCAACCCCGAGCAAACCTCAGTCTCAGACAGCAGGCTCATCGTAGTCACATCATTGCTTGGAACACGGTTTGTTGTTGTTATTACGTCTCAGTTTTTGCACTCGTGTACTGCCTGCTACTGTTGCTGTTGTTGTTGTTGTTGCTTTTCATTGCGTCCACAACAGCAGTCAGCAGGTTCCCGAACCAAAGGTTCTCTTTTCCAAATCGACGAATCAGTTTGATATCACCATCAACTAGATGGTGTTGCATGCAAAAGAGATACGACGTTTTGAAAAAGTACTATCCAACTGTTTTGCAGCCCAGCGCAGAACGGTTCTTCCTCTTCCTGCCGTCCCCGATCGCTTATTCTTCTGCTAGTGTGTACATTAAAAGTGAATACATGCCCTCGTCATTATTTCCATTCAAACGAAAACCTCGCGCACACCAACACACATTCAAATCAGCTGTTCACAGCAATTTGCTTCTCTCATACTCATTCTCATTCTGCTTGGAAGTGCAGAAATTGGTTACGGACGGCTCCGAGGGATAGGACCTATCCGTGCCTACGTTTGTTGTTGTTTTCTGTTTTGGTTTTTTGATACGGGAGTGTTGTTGCTCTCTGCTGCTATTCAATGTCGCTCGCTGTTTAAACGGTTTATGAATGCATTTTCTCCTGTGGCTTGATTTTCAATTGAAACTGATTTCAGCTTCTCTTGCAAATTGCCATGTTGGAGAGGAGGACCTACACACTAAGATGATGGCCAAAGCGGACCATCCATCACTCCAAGTGAGCACGAAGTGTACGCAACAAAAATGGCCTCACGAATCAGCTGCTGTGGCAAAATAAGATGACGTAGTCGTTTCGTTGAGGGTTAACCACTTTGGTGTTCGGAACTGCTCTTTGCCATTCCGTAGATGGTGCAAGTGGATTGCATTTGATTGAGTTTAACATGGGTGAACATTTGCTTAAGGAGGAGGACACCAATAATCAAAATGGTGGAGAATTCTTCTGCTGGTAGTCATGTAAAGTATTGTAATACATCTGCCTCGTTACACCGAGCCCAGGGATCTGTTCTCCCGTGTTTGTATGAGTTTTATTTTTTTATTTGTTTAGGTTGTTCTCCCTCTCGCGAGTCGCGAGTATCTGCGCAGTGTGTTTTAATTCGTTCGAGTCAGGGATTTCTCTTTTTTTCTACATATCACAACATATCCACTAGCGACAGTTATTGTTGAGTTAAATAAAAATGTGTATCATCCGTTGTCACTGCTGGTCAAAGTCCCAGTCGTCCCAGAACCTGGTGGGTTGGGTCACACATCATTGAAAATTTAAATTTATCCAACTTTAATTCCTATGCTCGAAGCTCTCTAGCGACTATGGCTAGAAGTGAGACGGGCAAGCAAAGTAGCAGCGAATTCCAAGGCTAGTGTTGTTGTACATATTTACTCTTTAGCTAAGCATTTGATCGAAGATACTCAGAAAACCTGTTCAGGCCTTGACGATTCGTACACGTGGCACTGGTATCGTGTGATAAAGGAAAAAAATTGAAATTGCATAATTCAGAGTATGGACAGCTCCTGCTGAAACGATGCTTCTAGTCACACATTCCCCAAACATTCCCCGGAAGCACAAAGAGAGAAGGTGAACATTATTTTCGCAAACACGCACACAGAGACAGGTTACAGCGCTGTTTACCATTGCCCATCATCTCTCAAGGCGAATAGGCAAACAAAAGAAAAGTGTTACGACGACCCAAATATGCTTGGACCTGACTGGGAGGGGTCGCCTCGGAAGAATCAGGGTGTAGATTTTTACGAAACCCCATTTTTCCACCTTACACACCTACTCTCGCTCTCTCTTTCTCTCTTCCCTGCGCTCAAGGGTTTTAAAGTCAGATGCAATTGGATAACAGGAAGGGCAGTTGCACTAGCTGTGGGGAAGAGATCGATAAATTTACCTGATACATTGCAGTCCTTGGCAGATCCAGGCAGACGGCACAGCACAGGATGCCACCGAGACGGGCTTCCAGCTTTTCCATCATCTTGGTCACGGGTTTATCGATTTTCTTTCGTTTCGTTTCCGGCTCGTCCTCATCCGTATGCTCCGTGGCCGGGCGTGTTGGCTTTTGAGATTCGGCCTGGCTGTTGTTGCCTAGGCTAAGGTTCAACTCCTGGCTGCTGGTCATGATTTGTTCTGTCAAATTCAGACCGTGTGCAGGCTGTGCGGCTACAGAAATCAATAATGTCGAGGCCTGGCCCCCGGCCGTCGACGAAGAGGATGCGACCACCGAAGCGGTCGAGGATGAAGGAATCGAGGGACTCCCGGACGACGAGCCTGGCTGCAAATCTGCCGAAAGCTGATTCATTCCGCCGAGATTCAGCAAATGGCTCGAACTGGAAGCTGGCGTTTCCACTAGACTATCTGCCATTTTTTATGCCCAATCTTTCTGGTCTTCTACAACAATCACCGACGGATTCAATAGTCTAGAAAATAAAAGCCCCACAAAACACTGCACGAATTGAAAAATGAAATTCAAAATGTCAGCCACTTTCCACTCACAGACACAAGTGAACTAAAAACTGTCAATTCTATTTCCAGCGCTTGCCGCGACTCTAAACACACAAGGCTAAAGAACAAAGAAAGCTCACGTTCTAACTTGTTTTCCTCGCCCTACACTTCCAATAACGACCCCAGAAAAAAAAATCACAATTACTTCCTTCGCTTCCTGCCAAATAATAAAACCAAAAACTATTCGATTCACTGAAATTTCTTCCGATATTGAAATCAGCAGTAGTTGATAAGTTCTGGCCCCACTCAGACTGTGGCTGCTGTTGATGAATCTCACTCGCTCAGCTCACGCTCTGTGAGCAAAAAAACACACCGAAGAAAACAAAGTAATCTCTGCAAAAACCCACAGAGCTCCAATAAGCCTCCACGGGGACGTCGGGAGCAAACTACAAAACACGTCTTGATCTTCAAAGTGACAATTTGTAACTACGCAATGCGCCTAGCTCCTATATGTTGTTATGTGTGTTATATAATGCAGACACGAATTTCAATATGATTTTTTCTTTGTTCTCCTGCCTGCCAGGCGACTCCTGCGCGAGCGAGAGAGGAGCGAGTTTTCCTCGTTTTCCTGCAATCATACATACGGAGCTCTCTTGCTTTTTATTATTATTTTATTTATTCCAATCCAATCTTGTTCTTCCGATCTGACTCATCTGTGTTTGTAAACCTGGCCGAACGCGTTTTTAAATGCACCCTATAGCTGCTGCTGCTTTGCTGTGTAGGTGCACTCGATCTAATCAACCATGTTTTCACTGCATCGTGTTCATGTCGTTCTTGGTGTGGTCGCTGTCAATGTGTGCGAGCCAGATGTCGATGTGTCACCCCCTTTTGTTTACCTTTTTGGATTACAAGAATCAAAATCGCAAAAATTTTGTCTAAATCCACACCCACCAATTTTTTTTTTCAATCGATCCTACACGCGAGAAAGCAGCCACATCGACCTTCAACCAAATAATCACCCCCTTTGCTTATACATACGCCTTTCCTGTGTACATAGCCCACCATACTCTTCACCACACAACTTCAAGCAGTGGGTAATCTACGAAAAAAAAACCTTATATACAGCCGCTGCTAACCCCCTTTGATACAAAGTCGCCTTGTGGCAGGTATTTACCGTTCAATGTTTTCGTGCCTTCTCGCTCCGGCCTGTGTCGACAGCTGGTTCCGCAGTTGGTTTCGAATGGCAAAGCGAGAGGCAGCGAAAACAAAGCTATATAGTGAGGGTGAATCAAGAGCGTCGATGATGATAATGATGTTGATGATGGCGATGATGATGATGGTGATGATGGGATGACGATGCCATCAGATCGAGGAGAATCCGCTCGCTGTTCGTTCGTGTGTTTATGTTTATGTTTCACAGCTGGTCTTGAGGTTGACGAGTGTAGTAGCGTGGAAAGTTTTATTTTGTTTTGCTCTGGCAGGTCAGAGCAGATTGGGGGAAGTATTGAGATCGTAGTAGTATGGGTTATAACATGGATATGACACTGGTTTCCACATCATAACTATCGAATCTGTTTTATCACTCGGCTTAGTGCTTGTCTGCAAAATGGATTGATCAAAAATATTATAATCCTATACGAGAGATACTTATTAGGTTATAAGATAGTTATTAGGGTCGAATCATTCGGCTTGAGACCGGTGTGCTAGTACTTCCAGAATGTAAACAAAAGGGAAATGATGTTTGTAATATTGCAAGTAGAATTTTTATTTTATTTTATTTTATTTTATTGACGTATAAGGGGGCGAGGCGCCAGGTCACCAGTATGAGTACAAGAACTCAAACCTTACATAATACATCAGGGGATAGTTGAATGGGCTAAGCAACGTTTCTTCCCATGGGGGATTTGAATTTTGCGGGATACACTATTAGTGCACACTAGAAGTGTACAATCAACAATCAATATGTAACTAGCGATTTGAAATTGGTTCACTGTTGTAGAACCCCTTGGTCCGAATTACACCTTGAAGCCAGCACCTTGTTATACATATTTGCGCCTTTGTTTTGATTTGCTGTGTTAATTTTGACAGAGTATTTTAGAGTGTGTTCATGTGAGTTCATTATAAGGGGTGCATTATTGAGCTTGGGACCGAGCTTGGGACGATGTTCTAGTACTGACTGAGCCAAGAAAAAAATCGTTTTTGTATGGGACCTACTGGTCTTAGAGTTAGTCTATGGTACAATGATATTGCATCACTACCCACAGGATTGAGGAGGGGAGGGGGATAATTACTGGTATGTAAGGCTGTAGGAAGAAGAGTATACATCAGTCATTTGCAAATATCTAGAGTATTTTTTCATTAGGGCGAATCTGCAATTGAGGGACTCTCTTTGATTACTTTCTCTTTCATTCATATTCCATTCAGCGTTATGTTTTACATTCAACTATTTGTAGAGTATGGTAGCCAGCACTGTTGTGTTTATATCTGTACTAAAGAATCCCTCAAAAAATTTATAATGGCGCTGCAATAAATGAAAGAGAGCGAGAGAGGAGAGAGCCTCTCATTGTTAGATTCGCCCTTTTGAAAAAAAATCCTAGATATAATCTATTACCTTGTGATTAACTGTCAACGATATCTTCCAAAATACCTGTTTTGCTTGATATTACTATAATTCTTGTTCTCTCGTTTCAAGATGAGATTTTGCTTCTTGTTTGGAAGGTTGGTCTTGAAATTTGTTTTGAGTTCTCCAGCAAAACTTCTTTTTGATGACAAGGTTAATCGCTCATTGTCGATGCGTACCTTAAAAGCTTTTGATATGTTGAGAGGGGTAATACATTTATTACTTATCTTAATTTTCAGCTTGCGTCTGTTGTGACGATCCGTGTAATGTTTCGTTATAAACAGACAGGATTTTTCATCCAGTATCGGGGACTTTTTCTTGAATCTTGAATTTTATTTGAAATTCTTCAACAGGACTTCATCTTGATGACGTAGTATATCGTCAATTGCCGATGCGCACTGTAAGAGCTCCGCTTTTCTTCAAAACTTGGTATCTAGAATGAAGTAAGCAAAATCGCCTCACGGTAGAAAGCTTTGATACAAGCGTAGCATCTAGGGTTACCATTTCCATGTTCATCTCATCTCTTAGCAATTCGCACAATTTAAAAACGAAAGATCGAACCATCGGATTTCTAACTTTTTATTTAAATTTAATGTTATTTATTTTTGGAAGTTGAAAGTAACTTAATAACAAAAGGAACAAATTCATTCACATATCAAAATCCTATAATTCCGAATAATGGATCATGAGATGAATAATGGAACAGGCTCCCCTTGTGATAATGCTTT
Organism: Aedes japonicus; assembly: GCA_034211315.2. Classification (NCBI taxonomy): domain Eukaryota; kingdom Metazoa; phylum Arthropoda; class Insecta; order Diptera; family Culicidae; genus Aedes; species Aedes japonicus. The sequence continues at coordinate 60,683 of JASCZW010001952.1, read as the reverse complement.
CCAAAAGTGCGCTAGGTTGTGATAATAAAGTATGCAGATTTTTCAACTGCGTTTATATGATCAAGTGCAACATTCCAACTATTCACAAATTCTGTACTTGACCATAGATCACTATCTCAGTATAATAATGTTTATCGATAGGAAATACTGGAGGATTTTCAGACGCATTTTTGGGCTGCATTATCACTGATCTGGCAACACTAGTGTGCTTCTTTCCAAAATGGTAAAGAACCAGACCAGCCCTGGGACCTGGTAGTTGAAGTTAAACTACCTCAAGGTTTTGTCAGAGCCCAGGGATGTTTGTAATATTGCAAGTAGAATTTCAAACAGTAATTCACAAATTATCGAATAAATTCACATACAATCTAGCATACAGACAGAGAACAAAGCTAGTTCTGTTATTCATTGAAATTTACATATACAATATTCGCCTGTCTATACTGGATGATTGATTACGCCATTTCAATGTTTATTTTTTGCTTATTTATTTTCCGTCAGTTATCTCACATGGTACAATCACCGACGCCGGAGCGACTCCACCACCTGATCTCCTAACGACTCATGACTATGAACCGGGACCAACAGCTTTACTTCCTTCCGAAGGAAGACGTACCAAGATTTTTCGCCTCAGAAAACCATGACGTCGACTGGATTGAACCCAGACCCACTGGGTGCCAGTAGCAGTCACGCACCACTACCACCGACGCCGGCATTTTCAATGTTAGCCCTACAAGTACTGGAAAAAAAAAGTATCGCCCTATACTATTCGCCGTTGTTTTGATTTTGATTTTGGTTTCGCCTTTCACTTTTCGCCGTTGTTTTGATTATTTTATCAGTATCGCCTTTTACTTTTCGCCGTTGTTATGATTTTTTGTCGGTATCGCCTTTTACTTTACGCCATGTTTATGTTTTGATTTAAATTACGCCTTTCACTTTGTCAACAGTCCATATGGCGTAAATCGCAGTGAATTATTTTGATTCAGAAATAACTCTACGCCCTTTGCAAAAACAATATTTATTAGTTAAAATTGAAGCAGAATCAGGACAAAAAGGTCAAAACTCATGATTTAGATGTAATAATTATGCATAGCATTGAAAAAACATTTTGTTTATATTTTGCATGTTCGCCCTAATCGCAAATTGCTCCGGATATATTCTTTTTCTTCAGGAATATCCACCCTCTGGTATACTGATGTTGAAAAAATATAACTATGGAGCAACCTTTGAACGTTGAGGTGTCCAGTGGCTTGACTACCAGTCTAAATCAACACTTGTAACCAGGAAAGGCTAAAGGCGTACAAGAGCAATGTCGAGTAAAACAATATCCTTTCATAAGTATACTTATGAAAGCATCGTTCATAAATTGTATCTTATGGAATTCTTAAGTTTATTTGCCCAAGTGCAGAGCGATGATGTTTAGCCGAATTGACGTTTTGCCGAATGGTCGTTTGGCCGATTTTTGTTTCATTGGTCAGTAAAACTCCAAAGAACTGTTCATGTTTGAAAGAACGATATATTCATATATATATATATATATATATATATATATATATATATATATATATATATATATATATATATATATATATATATATATATATATATATGTGTGTAAATATATATATATATATATATATATATATATATATATATATATATACACGGTAGTTCATAATAAGTTCGGATACACTTTCAAAATTTGTTAAAAAAATGAAAACATGTTTTTTATTTTTTGGATTTATGTTATTGAAAGCTATGTTTACAAGGAACGTTTACAACATTTCTCTGGAATGACCCCCCTTTGTACTCCTTAACGAGCTTCAAACGTTTCTCGAACGCGTCGCAGGCGGCACGCACGGACTGCATGGGCATTTCGTCCCAGATTTTGAGAATTACCGTCTTGAAATGATCCAAAGTGCTGACCTTGTATTCGTTCAGCTTCGCCATCATATAGGACCAAACAAAAAGTCGAGAGGATTCAAGTCCGGGAGCTGGGAGGCCAAAGTTTTGTCCAGAAAGTCGGTTAAATTGTCCCGACACCAGGCTTGAACCACATTTGCCGTATGGGCTGGTGCACCGTCCTGCTGGAACACGTAGTGCTCATCGCCGTAGAGGCTTCGGAGACTGGGGCAACAACCTTTTCCAAAACCTCAGTTTTGTAGTACGCCGCGTTGATTTTGACGTTTTTTCAATAAACACCAAGGGTAGCTTACCACGTTTGCATACTGCCCCCAAACCATCACCGACGCGGCACTTTGGAACCGAGGGATGTTTATATTGATTCAGGAATGCTGTCCCTCGATGGCGCCCACACCCGGTCATTTTGCACATTCGTGCGGCTGCTGCAGCACGAACAGTTTCTCGTCCGAAAAACAAACTCCTGACCAGCGTGCCGAGAGAGGATCCTTTAGCTCGATCCAACCGCTTTTTGCTGGTAGCCTCCGGAAACGCCATGGACCTTACGTTTTTTGTAAGGCCTGAAACCAAGGTCCTTGGTGAGTATGGTGTGAGCGGTTCCAATGGAAACGTTGAGATCTGCAGCCGTTTTCCGGATTGAGCGGTTCTTTTTGCGCCGAATTCGCTCCCTCACGATCTTGATGACCCGTGGCGTCCTCGCTGAACGCGGCCGACCGGATCTCGCACGGTCATTGGTCGAGGACGTCTCCCTGGTATCGCCTGATGGTCGTAGACAAAGTTCCGCTTGACCCCATGCGATTTCAGCAGCCGGAATATATCGCCGGGTCGCTCACCGTTCAAAAAACGCTTAATTACGAAGTCCCGATACTCTTCATCGCGCGTAGCAAACGAACAACAACTAACAGAATGTCAACACCGCGCACATTCGGTAGCGTATGAATGAAGCTAAAGCTGACACCAATACCAATGCAGAATATGTACATGGCGCATACCTACGCAATGATGAAAACTTGTATTCGAACTTATTGAACACCGTGTATATATATATATATATATATATATATATATATATATATATATATATATATATATATATATATATATATATATATATATATATATATATGTGTGTGTGTGGGGTGTGTGTGTATGTGTGTGTATGTGTGTGTGTGTGTTTGTTTGTACAACGCAACTTCCGCAAGTGTTTTTATGGAAGAAAAATGTCTGCAGCTATCATGCTTTTATTCTAATCACAAACTGTAAACATTTTTAGCCCGGGTGTTGAAAGGTGATAGCTCTGTTGAGATCCAGTGACCCAATTTAGAATGCCTGGTCACTCACGTCCATTCCGACGTCACTTTCACTTACAACAACCCCGCATAAACACTTATATCAATTGGATATTTGTACTATATTTACACTTCCATTATCGCAACTTGTTCTGTTACGATCTTGGCATATATTTAGTAGTATGTAATTCGTATTTATTTATAATTGCTTAGATCTCACCAGTAATGTTTGATGTTTCCTTGCTGATCCTGCTCCTTTTGTTCCACTTTTAGTATCTTTTTTCGTATCTTCCGATGAGATATGTTCCTAAAATTAAATAAGCAAAATCGCTTCACGCTAAATGATTTCGATAAAAGTATAACATCTACGGTTACCATTCCCATTTTCATCTCATTTCTGTTTCGCATTTTTTATTCATTGTTAATTTTAATTCTTTTTAATTGTTGTTGAAAGCAAGCCACAAACGGAATCAACTGATTGATACATCAAACCAACATTTCCGATTAATATGAATAATGGATCATGCGATGAATAATGGAACAGTTCCCCTATCTGGTAATGCTTTCCAAAAGTGTGCTGGTTTGTTTTGATTTGATTTGAAACTATTTCAACTGATTCTATATGATCAAATGCAGCATTTCTTCTATTTGCAAATACTGTACTTGACAATTGATCGCCATCTCAGAACTATAATATTTATCTGTAAGAAGTACTAGAGGATTACCAGAAGCACTTTTGGGCTGCATTTCCACTGATCTGGCAACACTAGTGTGCTTCTTTCCAAAATGATAAAGAACCAGACCAGCCCTGGGACCTGATAATTGAAGTTAAACTACCTCAAGATTTTGCCAGTGCCCAGGGATGTTTGAAAGAAGGAAAAATCCCACAAAAGGGTTTTGTACCGGGTAAGCGCTTGAATTAGAAGTTCGCTTTCGAATACAGGAATATGTATCGTCATAAAAGGCCAAAGTTTCAAATGAAGGTATCTATAGGAGATCGAAGCAATCGCTGATTCAAGCATGCCTTACAGCAACCGCTGGTCTCATGAAGAACTCCATAATTTAATCATTCCTAATCAAGCTCTCGTCAAAGATACCCTTTAATAAACGTTATAAGTTCTTGTTAGTTCCCGTCGAGGGTTTTATATTCTCGGACCACAACAAGTTATGGGCAACACATGTAGAGAAGCTGCGGTTCAAGGAATCCCGCAATTTGCTGGCACCGGATATGATATCTGTCAATTCCGAGTGAAGATGTTCCTGCAAGCTTCAAAAGTTTGGAATTTGATTTCCGAGGAGCCCCCAGCGGCAGCGGCTGAAGCAACGAAATATCAATATATGAAATATGACAAGGACACCGCGAGAGAGATGTGGAAGAGTCTGGAGGACACTTTCGCCAAGAAGTCGACGGGACGCTGATCCGAAAGCAAATCGCAAGCAAATCGCGAGCGCACCTTTTGGAGTTCGAGGAGTCCAGGCGAAACGAGCGGTCCCAGAACACGGAAGAACAGCCGGCAGCATTCGCCGGAGAAAAGCAGAAGAAGGCCAACAATAAGTTCAACGGGAAGTTCCACGTTTGCGGAAAGCGAAGCCATATGAAGAAGGATTGCAGAAGAAACAAAAGTAACGCCAACTTAGCAGGATACCAAAGCTGCAGCTGGCTGACTGCAGTGGTATTAAGCAGGACAGTGTCGGATGGATCATCTTCAAGCTTGATGCCGGCTTCAGTGACCATCTCGTGAACAAAGGGTGTTCTGATCAAAATTGGTCAAACAGTAATGTAAGTCGATCAAAGTTTTTATTAATAAGTCGAATTCTTTTCATTTTCATGTTCAGTTATACAGAATACAGGAGGAATATTCAGTTAAGCTTCTTTTTACCGAATGCGAACTGCTGGGTCTTTCGTTTAACACCTGCCATAAGATTTTGAACAGTTTCCTTGTTCACTTTATTCGCCGCAGAACGCCAGTTTGCCTTGAACTGTGAGCTCAAAACTTGAACGTTGAACAATTGTGTCGCTCCAGGGAAGGCAGTAGACGTTTTTGTAAGCTCTCGCTCAGATAAGTTTCTTGGTTGACGATTCCGGTCGCAATGTAAACGTAGAGATGGGCTGCCACACCAGATATTTGTTCGCAAACTTAGTCAGTTTAATATGCTTGAAAATATCTGCCACCTTTCCACATCCGGTTGCCATATAAAATTCTTGTCCAGGAAGCTGTATAAAGACAGCCTTGTTGTAAGTTTGATCGTCTTGTACCACGCAATCAAACTTCATCAGCACAGCGTGTACAACTTTCACGATCGTGCTTTGTCCGACGTGTTTTGTTTGTCGTTTGGAGTCACCACTTTCTTGTTAGTCGACAGTCCAGCTCGTTTTTAGCTCTATCCACGGTTGAAAGCGCCACTCCCAGCTTCTTTGCGACATCTCGGACGGAGAGGTTGGGGTTTCACTTGAAACAGCGGACAACTCTTTTTGTCCTCCGGCTTTCGATTTCCCCCCGATCCAGCTTGCCTGGCTGCCGACAAATTTCACCGAACACTTTTAATACGTTGGTAACAGTTGATATAGCCACATTTAACAATTTCGCCAACTTGGTGAGAGAGTAGTTTGGATTTTCGCCATGCACGTGCAAAATTTTGATACGTTGCTCCTCTTCCTTCTGACGACATTTTTGATAACTGGAAGCGCTTATCTCAAAATCAAAATAGAAGAATGATGCTACACGCACACATCTTTAAAACGAGGGGTGTGCAAATATTTTTAATGCACGATGAAAGGAAAAGCGGCAACTTTTAGTCGACCAAATTTTGATCGAAACACCCTTTATAATGTTTGAAATTGGAAATATCCTTCTTAATAACATGTATCCCTAGAGCGGACAGCAATTTCACTAGCACCCAAATTACATGCTGTTAAGAGGATCTGCATACAGCACCTTACCGGGTTTCTCTCTGAGGTTGTTAAAGTAAAATGACGACGAGAAAAGTTGTCTTTCAAAACCTCTAATTGTAAAAATATGGAAATTGATTTCTGTCACATGTAGCCTTTAGAAAGTGTAAAACAGAAATTTTACATCGCTAGAACAGCTCTGTGCCATTGGCGGTATATGAGCACGATCAAGCGCGTACTCTTTTGCCTGTCAAGAGAGTTCCCTTCCGCATGCCTACCCCGCACAGCTAGGTATGAAATTGTCTGCTTGATCGGATGCCGCCTTTCAAACATGTCCTACACTCAATTTCAACTTCTTCTATTCAATTTAGAACCTGCCGTGCTCTTATGGGTCTATCAATACTTTCTTTTCCTATCTTTAGTTCTAGCAGAAATTGCTGTCCACCCCTAGGGTGGCATGTTGATAAGAAGGATATTTCCAATTTCAAATAACTTATAACGTATTTCTGAGCAACCTGACAATGAAGCTTACTGCTCCGTTATTTAGGCTCTTCGAAATATCACTTTAAACTGTGATCTTTCCCAAAATAAGGAAAAGTTCTTTTCTGGTGCCTAATCGCCATCATCTCGTGTATTCCCAAAATATTCGAAAAAATAATCAACAAGGAGTTATTTACCCAAATAAATTTCTATAATTTTTATATTATATATTACTCTTCAAATCGCAAGAAAATTGAATGGCTAGAATCCTACTTTACAAACCGCCAACCCATTCAAGTCACTTCTATCATCTTGGCCCTCTTTTATTTATACGATACTAGCTGATCCTGGTGTGGTGTGATGGTTTCGATGGACTATAGATAAAAAAAATCCTGCGCCCAAAATCCCCCACATGCCACATTTGGTTCCAATTGCTTGATGTAGTTTTTGTTTCATTTGTATGGGAGCCCCCTTCTCCCTGCCAGAGAAGGTGAGGGGCTCGAACATACATAAGAACCTTTCCCGGCCCCAAAAACCCCTGAATACAAATATTTACGCCGATAGATTCTGTACTTTCCAAGTCTATAAGGGTCAAACAGACAAACAGACACAAATTCTTTTTCATTTATATAGATTTCTTGCATTGTGAAAACTATCAAATTGCTTATTTATGCTGATGGCATGTATTTATTTCTAAAAAAAAAGAAATCAGGAAGATATCAACATATTCCAGTAAGAAATACAGATATTCCATACTCCGGTGTCCGAAAACCTACTGCAACAAAATTTCAAAAAGTATAATTTAATATCATTCAGTAGAAAAAGAAAAACACTAAATAAAGGGTGTACTGTTTAAAATCCGCATATACCCAATTCCTTCTCAAAATTCGAGTTTTTATCCAATCATCATCAAATTTTCAGGTAGTTAAAAAAACAATCAAGTTAGTTTTGGCATCATTGATATAATTTATATCGCCTTTATATCCCAATGCGCCAACCTTGGCCTTAACCCCAGCCATAAGCTTCTGCACGACCTCAGAATCGATAGTTTTTTGCATATTATCCCATGCTTGCTTAATTTCTTCTACATTTTTCACCACTTTCGGTTGATTTAGAAGGTGCTCCTTCATAATGTTCCAGTTTGTTTTCTGTTGGGCGCAGTTCCGGGGTGTTTGGGAATTCAGATCTTTCGGCACGAAATCGACATCATTTGCCTTATACCACTTAGCACATCCTTCGTGTAGTGACATGATGCTAAATCCCGACCAGAAGATCGTCGGAACGTCGTGAGCCTTCAGGAGAGAGAGAAGCCGCTTTTGGAGATACTCTTCATTCATGGTGCATGCGGTAACGAAAGGTGTGCTCCACTTTCCGCAAGTGCAAATCGCTTGCCAAATTAAGAACTTTTTGGCAAACTTCGACATCTTCTTTGTTCGGAGGTTCCCGGAAGCATCAAACTCATCCTTAAAAGTCACATACAGGTTTTTTTTTGGATTCTGGTTGAAGTTCGCCTTCACATTTGTCCCGTCATCCATTACGTAGCAGTTTGGTTTCGTTAACTCCTGATCGTACAGCTTACGGGCACGGTTTTTTTGCCGGATCTTCCCTTCAACAGTCAGACTTCCTTCGATCCATTTTATGATACCAGATACCGTGGAATGAACAACATTTTTGCGATGGCACGATGCGACAGATCCTTACACTGAGCGAATAAATCGAGAGGAATTCATAGGCATAACGTTTGGAAATTTACCAGAAGATATTATTGCAAATATCATACGATTCTCCAATGGAAAGAAGTTCACAGGACGACCGTATGAAACAAATTCCTCACAGAAAAAAAAGTTGCAATCGGGATCCGAACCATGAACCTCGGGATCCCGAGATGAGCCACAATCCCACGAGTCTATACACGCTTGATAATTTATGTGAATTGAAAGTTTATAAGAGGCATGTTTTTCTCGACCAATTTCTTGAGTGTATTCTAAAACAACTAGGTTAGTCAAAAAGTTTTTAAAGCGGAAATGAAAATAAATTTTATTTAGGAAATCACGTATATTGCTCAGTTTAGTCTTCCATAAGACCAATACACTTGGTCCAACGATCTTCAAACTTCGAAAAGGCCTGCAAAATACTCCTCTACGACGGCTATAAACTCTTCGTTTGATGAAGAATGCTTTCCACGAAAGAAATTTTTAAGGTGTGAGAACAGCCAGAAGTCAAAGAGTGCTAAATTTGGTGAATACGGTGGATGCTGCAACATTTCGTACCAATTCACGGATTTTTACGACCGTTTTTTGAGCTGTGTGAGCAGGTGCATTGTCTAGATGAAAAATATTGTTTTTTTTCTGCAAACCGGGTATTTTTTCAACTTTTTTTTCATCCAAGTGGTCCAAAATGTCACAATAATAATAAGAATTAATTGTCTCGCCAGTTTGAAAATAAACTATAAAAAAAATTCCTGTTACATCCCAAAAAACTGACACTAACACCTTCTTGGCCGATTTCTGGACACGAACTCGCTTCGGCGCCGAAGTGCCTAGTTCCCATCACTTTTTATTCTCTTGTTTTGATTCAGGATCATGGGGGTAGACCTAAGTCTGATCTATAGTGATGAATCGACTCAGAAAATGCTTTTTATCCTTTCGAAATTACTCCAAATGTTACTGAGATAGTCTCATTTGAACGAGTTTTTTAAGCATTGTTAGTATTGTGTACACAGTTCTTTGAAACCCAAAACTTCAGCCAAAATATGCCATGTTGTTCCATATAAGATGCCTATGGTGTCAGCTATCACATACACTTTCTATCGATGATCTTCCAAAACCATATCTTGTATTTTCGCTATCATTTCTGGGGTCGATGCACGTTTTGGACATCCTGAGCGTGCATCGTCTTCAACTCTTGTAAGGACACACTGAATTTCCAAACTCACCAATCGGTGAACGGTTGAAAATAAAGGAGTAGACTCCTTTAATACTTTCACCATCTTTGCATGTATCTCATTTGCCGATAAACCTTCAAAAGCAAAGAAAATCATCACCGCACGATTTCGGATGTATCCATTGTTAAGAAATACACTGACAAGCAAGCTTCAAATGGCTTGTAAACAAAGAATGAATTGTCATATCGAAATGAAATTTCGAGTACGTTCTAATGAGAGATGAAATATTAAATCACTACGGACAAACAATGAAAAATATAGGTCCGTAAATCATATTATGGCCACTTATAATCAATGTAATCGAACCTATTGTCTTAACAATATCACAGCATAACCTCAAGAAAAACGTTAACATCATTCGAAACAACATCAACTGTATATTTTGAAAGCATTTCAACATTTTTGTTTGTATTAGACTTCCGGTGGACGCATTATTGTTCCATCTTACACATAATCAATTTCGGAAAAAAATACCTGGTCGATTTTTCCCACTTGAATATTGGATGCATATTGGTCCAACTAGAACAAAAAGTGCTTCTAGTGTGACAATTATGTGTCCATATTTCAGGTGGGAAAAAAACACTCATCGTATTTACGATTTTTCTAGATATAACAACAGCTGTTTGAATTATATTGTGAAAGTAGACATTATTGTATTGTGGTAGGCATGAAAAATCAAAAATATCATAGGAGACAGTTATGCTTCCACCGGCAGTGTACTTTATAACGAAATTGTATTATGCGAAATGCAAAAAAAATACGTATACACGGTGTTCAATAAGTTCGGATACACTTTCAAAATTTGTTAAAAAATGAAAACATGTTTTTTTATTTTTTGATTTATGTTATTGAAAGCTATGTTTACAAGGAACGTTTACAACATTTCTCTTGGAATGACCCCCCCTTTGTACTCCTTAACGAGCTTCAAACGTTTCTCGAACGCGTCGCAGGCGGCACGCACGGACTGCATGGGCATTTCGTCCCAGATTTTGAGAATTACCGTCTTGAAATGATCCAAAGTGCTGACCTTGTATTCGTTCAGCTTCGCCATCATATAGGACCAAACAAAAAAGTCGAGAGGATTCAAGTCCGGGGAGCTGGGAGGCCACAAAGTTTTGTCCAGAAAGTCGGTTAAATTGTCCCGACACCAGGCTTGAACCACATTTGCCGTATGGGCTGGTGCACCGTCCTGCTGGAACACGTAGTGCTCATCGCCGTAGAGGCTTCGGAGACTGGGGCAACAACCTTTTCCAAAACCTCAGTTTTGTAGTACGCCGCGTTGATTTTGACGTTTTTTCAATAAACACCAAGGGTAGCTTACCACGTTTGCATACTGCCCCCAAACCATCACCGACGCGGCACTTTGGAACCGAGGGATGTTTATATTGGATTCAGGAATGCTGTCCTCGATGGCGCCCACACCCGGTCATTTTGCGCATATGTGCGGCTGCTGCAGCACGAACAGTTTCTCGTCCGAAAAACAAACTCCTGACCAGCGTGCCGAGAGAGGATCCTCTTAGCTCGATCCAACCGCTTTTTGCTGGTAGCCTCCGAAACGCCATGGACCTTACGTTTTTTGTAAGGCCTGAAACCAAGGTCCTTGGTGAGTATGGTGTGAGCGGTTCCAATGGAAACGTTGAGATCTGCAGCCGTTTTCCGGATTGAGCGGTTCTTTTTGCGCCGAATTCGCTCCCTCACGATCTTGATGACCCGTGGCGTCCTCGCTGAACGCGGCCGACCGGATCTCGCACGGTCATTGGTCGAGGACGTCTCCCGGTATCGCCTGATGGTCGTGTAGACAAAGTTCCGCTTGACCCCATGCGATTTCAGCAGCCGGAATATATCGCCGGGTCGCTCACCGTTCAAAAAACGCTTAATTACGAAGTCCCGATACTCTTTCATCGCGCGTAACAAACGAACAACAACTAACAGAATGTCAACACCGCGCACATTCGGTAGCGTATGAATGAAGCTAAAGCTGACACCAATACAAATGCAGAATATGTACATGGCGCATACCTACGCAATGATGAAAACTTGTATTCGAACTTATTGAACACCGTGTACATCCGCAAATGTAGTAGTCAACGTCGGTTGACGAAATAAATAAATAGAGAAAAAAAACATTAAAACATTGGAAAACATGACCCCAATTGTATTAAGGTTGAAGGATTCATCATTATTTTTCCCTCATCATTAAAAAATCTAAAGCAGTTTTTTCGTTTGGTATTTAAATTTTCGAAATGAAAATATATTCACTGTGATCCGGTTGCCGAGCAGAATACAGTGAATACATTTTTACGAACTTTGTTTTGATTTTCAACGAAAAAACTGCCTTCGAATTTTTGATGATGACTGAAAATTGATGATGAATCCTTCAACCTTAAAGAAAAATAAAACCCACTTGCTGATCTTATCTTACTGCGAAATTCATTAGATTTCAACTGAACTGTCAGCAACAAGTTATCGGCACAAGTTGAAGCTTGACTTCAACCAATCATCTAGCAATGTTGCTGCAACTCTAACAATAAAAACGGCATGTTCTCCAAGAGTCGACATCGTGCATCTTGCATCTTAATTGTTGAGTTAACTGCTGCAATCCATTGCTTCCCATTATCAGCAGCTCAACCGTCACAGGTTTCTTCATTCTTGCATTGCCTCTAGAGTCGAAGTGTATACGTGCACTTTCTTCTAATTGCTTCAGCTAATTTTGAAATCTACTCGAAGGAAGAAGAGAAAATAGAAAATAATAATCAAGATAACGAATTAAAAAAAAACCTGAACCTGGGTGTGGAATGCGACTTTTACACATAAATAAAAAGAACGGACTGCAGCATATGTGAGTCTATGTATGTATCTTATGTGCTGAACCAATCATAGGTCTGACTCATGATAAGAAGAAAACGAAATTAATAACTGGATTCGGGAATGGAAAAGCTCTATCAACAATAACAGGCTTACCGCTGCCAGCATCATCCGTCTCGACGTTATTTTTTTTGTGTTTTATGTTTTGATTTTTTTCTACTTCTTCCAATAACTTTGTGGCAAAAATTGTAGGGAGCAGTGCAGGTGTGTGTGTGAAACATTGGCAACAAGTGTAGGATGGAAAATGTACACAAACAAACTACTGCCGGATGAGGATAAGATGGAATGGTGGAGAGGAGCTATTAGGGGTGTGTACATGGGTGTGCACGATGTGTACATGACTTGCTCTTGGTTTGATAACATTTTCTTGAATAAAAATAACAAAATAAGAAACACGTTAACATTTGTTTTTCTTTTCAAGCATTTAAAATTTTGCTAAAAACGTTAAACAATTGTAACTTCTTGTGTATCATAACTAGACAATGACATTTTTTCTTCGAACGTGCATTACAATTGCGTGAGTTATTTTGGATTGTATTATAACGTTTTGACTGATTAATGATTTGATAAATTATTTAATTCAACGACATTATTTTGCATCTAATGGCAGAAATGCCATTCAATAAGTCCTAACAGGAGCCATTTCTATCTGTATCAACGTAAATAACAATCATATGAATACCTCGCTTAAACTTCAAACTTTTCTAGAACAGCAATACTAGCTCCTAGCAACAGAAACAAATTAACAACAAAATGGAAAGTGAAATACAAAACATACAAGGAACTTGTCTAATAAGACGATTAGGGAACATCCATTAATTACGTCACGCAAAAAATGACTTTTTATAACCTCTCCCCCCTTGTCACGTTTTTTGTATGGACCATCAAATTTTTTGTATGGATCGTCACGTTTTCCCAAACCCCCCCTCCCCCCTTACTGCGTGACATAATTAATGGACCTTCCCTTACCATGAAATGATAAAATGATTGTGTACAGAACCAAGCCCTTTGTTTCTACAAGGGTTTTTCTTTCCTAAAATAACTTTAGTATTAAACAAGTTAACTATTCGAAGGAATCGATTCCTCGTCATTCGCAGCTTTCGTTTGCGTCACCGGCTGGGTGGTTTCTTCGCAACTCCATCAGTCTCACTACTTGTTGATTGTTCTAACTCTTCCTGTTTGCTTTGGGTACCGCCGTTGACACCGTCAGCCTTTCGTGCTCGAAGTCGACGGTTCATCGACATCACCATGAATTTAAGTTCTTCCTTCCATTGGATTCTCTGTGACTTGTGTGTTTCGACACAGGTGTTAGGTCCTTGGTTGGTTTCTCATCAACTCAGGAACAAACTGTGCAACACCGAATTCCGCACGTAAAGGAAGAGTATCTTTAACATAAACAATATAATATATTTAAACATGAGCTTACCCTCAAAAGCCCAAGTAACTAATTCTGGAAGTTGACAGTTGGGCTAGATTATAGATCATTTGTTTTTCTGACAGAAGATTATACAGAAAATATTAAAATTCCTGGTAAACCGCTACTGTGCAGACCATATGCCAGTATATCTATGGAAACTGAATCAAATGCGCCCTTAATATCCAAAAACATGGTTACATGGGTTACATATACATTGGTTATAGTGTTGTGAAATTTTCAGCCAAACATATTGATAATTGACAAAGTGACAGAAGGTTGAACAACGCGTTTTTTGGAAGGAAAATTTTGCTCGGCTTTTTTTGCTACTGAGTGTATCTTGAAGAAAAAATGAATTTGCAGGACAAGTGTTTTTTATGTACCAAACAAGAAAAGAACATAATAAATATGCCATCAAAACAACAAATCTTAGAATCTTTCACTTATTTTACAGTTTCCTGTACAAAAAGGAGAAACTGGGGTAGGTGGGCACTTTTTTCTGGCGGTGACTGTAGTTACTAAGATTGTTATTTTTCCAAACGATCAGGCTCAAACTGTTCTTCAAATGAACAAGACCTATTATTTTAAGCTCTGCCTACCTTCACTTATAAAAAAATGTAACAAGACGCTGGTTTCCCAGGTTTTTGAATAGCTATTAATTTAACCTGTCTCCATGCAGGTGCGACTATGTTTAATTTCATAAGAGTGTTATCAAAGAAACATAATGCAAAAAGATTCACGAATTCCATTTTTCTCAAATATTGTGCGAGAGACAACCTTTGCATCAATTAAGATTGCCATATGATGAGAAAAAAGCTCATAAAATTGAACTTCTGTATGAAAAAGATGTACCGTGTACGTCCGAGATCATTCGACACACACGGTCTTCGGAATCAACTCTTATTTAAACTATATTTCACACAAAACCACAAACAACAACATGCAGCGAAAACAATCTTGAATGTGTTGGAAATCCAGAACAATTTCTCTCACTTTAATGTTGTACCATTGGATTGAATAATATGTTTTCGATATACCATTTTTGTCTCAGAATTTGAGAACAAGGATAAAATTTTCGGGGACATTGATCTCGCTTCTGAACGATTTTATTTCTAAGGAGTGTATCGAATATAAGCTATCCACATACATTTGCGTTGTACGCATGTATTTGTGATGGTTTTTATGCTCTGAACACTGCATGCTGTGCGTTTGACTGTCAGCTTTCTTTTGTTAACTTGTTTGTGCGGTTCAAATTCTGCGTTTTCAAAATGTCGCGTATTGAAAAGGAAGTGAAAATTAAGGTTCTGGACACATGGCTAAGCGAGAAGGGTATTACTATGCGAAAATTGGCGAAGCGGTTTGGAATTCATCATGCGAGTGTTAAGACCATCATTGAAAAGTTTGGGTAACACTATTCTTTGGATGAGCTACCAGGAAGAGGCAGAAAACCGGTTCTTCCAACCCGAAACTGGAGCAGAAAGTGGTATCTCTAATCATGAAGAGTAAATCAATGTCAATACGTGATTTGGCCAAATAAGCAGGAACGAGTGTTGGAATGATCCAGTGTATCAAGAGGCGAAACCACCTGAAGACCTACAAGAAGCAGAAAATCTCGTAACAAAGTGCAGAACAGAAGAAGCGAGTAGCAACAAGGGCCCGGAAATTGTATTCGCGTCATTTGCAGCGTCCGGATGCATGCGTTTTGATGGACGATGAGACCTATGTAAAGGAGGACTCAAAAACCCTTCCAGGTCCACAAAACTTTACTGCCGTCGTTGGGGAGGATGTGAGCGATGCGGACAGGTCGATTCAAGTGGAGAAATTCGGTCGAAAGGTATGGCAAGCAATATGTTCCTGTGGTTTGAAGTCAACCATTTTTTACACTACCGGAACTATAAATGCGGAAATCTATCAATCTGAGTGTCTCCAAAAGAGATTGTTGCCTTTATATAAGAAGCATAGTACACCTCCACTGTTTTGGCCGGATTTAGCGTCGGCTCACTATGCCAAAACCACTCTCAATTGGCTTGCGGAAAAGAGTATAGATTTTGTTGAGAAAAATATCAATCCACCAAATTGCCCATCGAACGTTACTGGGCAATCGTGAAGAGGGTCTTCAAGAAGACTGGTATGGCAGCTGGGAACATGCAGGAGTTCAAACAAATTTGGGCTCAAGCGTCCAAAAAATGTGATGCAACACTTGTCCGGAACTTGATGAAGAGTATTCGATCCAAAGTTCGAAAATTCGTGAAGGAATAACTTAAATTTCATCCGGTCTTCATTATGTTCAAGTTTAACCTGGTACAATAAAGGATCAATTTTTTGTATGAATAAAATATCGGTTTTCAACATAATTTGAAAGAAAGTTTGTGGATAGCTTATTTTCGATACACTCCTTAGAAAGTTTTTTCAAATGAACCTATCTTGATGATGGATTTTCTTCATCGACTTTCTCTTTTAAAAACCACAGCTATTCAAACATATTTCGTTTCAAATAGAGCACAAGGTTTGATAACAAAAACTATGAGATATTGAAAAAAAAATGTTTTTGTAGCTGAGATGTTGACGAAAAAGAAAGTCGAATCAAAACCAATAAGCCTAATTGAAAAAAGATCGTAGATTTTCTTGTTAAGGCCAGTATCGACCCAAAAAGTAAACAGGTTACGGAACTTTGTTCCATATTTCCAAGCGGATTTTTGACCATTGATCTGCATGGAACGAAATTTCTCCTTCACTTACGGAATATTATCCCGAAAGTAAAAGTGACAGCTCCCATTAGTTTGCGTGGAAACCTTACAAATTCAAATTTTATTTTTCGTTTTTTTCAGGTGGATACTGCTGCATAAATTTCTTTTTGATTCTTTACTTTTCAGTTTCAGTGAACGGAATTTAACATGGGTTTGGTAATATTGAAAAAGAAATTTCTTCCGAACACTAAACGGCCTTTACGGAAATGTTCTGTCGCTAGTAACTTATACCCATTTTCATAAAACAGGCTGAAAAGTCAAACCATGTGTAAGGCGATTTATGAAAGTGGGTAGATCTTACACGGTTCTCCGTAAATCTGGTTCAATACTTTACTAAGCTGTTAGACTATAGTGAATACCCGTCAGCGTCAGTCCAAGTTTTTCCAAGTCCGGTATACAATTTAATAAATTCAAATTTAAAAACGATTATTCAGCTAATGGATACGGTAACGTACAGCAAATTGAAAGTAAAATATTGAATTGAAAGTAAATATCCAAAAAGTCCCATTCTCGAAATTCGATTTGTTCGATCAGCATACAACCACTTCTAGCAGAGCCTGTTCGAGCTGATCGGACACACGGCCAAAGAATCCCCGGAATGCGTGAGCGATGCGCACCAGCACTGGGTTGTGGACATCATGATGAGTTTGGTCGAGGATCAACTGCTGGAGGAAAGCTACCCTTCGTTGATTTCGCTGGAAGGTGCCGGAAGGGATTGGGTTACTATCTGGTCAACTTGCTCGCTGTATGTATATATGGATGTGTGCATGTATGTGATTATGAAAGAATTTATTCATGAATGAAAGGATGAACGTGATTTTCCAACTCCGGCCCAATATTGGTAGGTAATAAATACTTCCAGTACATCGATTTTTTATCAACTTTAATTATACGTGAACTTTATTGAGCATGTATAACCATACCGGAAAGAAACTATTGAAACAACAGAGTTGACAAACCTTTTGCTAATGCATAGAAAATAAAAAGCCTAAATATAGCAGGCTGTGATATTTTTTTAAATTTTAATATTTTACCCAATTTCAATAAAAATTACATTTTATAATAATGGGTAAAACTAACTCAAAAACAAATATATTGTAGGTTTACCGAGATTTGAGTCCACCAGTTACCCAATTTTGAGTAGTTCAATTTTTTCTATGATTTTGGTTTACCTTTACTCAATTTTGGGAAAATCCGGATGAGCGTGTATAAGGTAAGAAAAAGATGTAACTATCAATTGAGTTTGACGTTGAGATTGACATTTCACACGCATCATATTAAAAGTTTACTAGTTGGATTTTTGCTCACCAGGCAGAGCTATTCGTGTCTCCTGTGAACCGCAAGAGTCGTGTATCTTTTTGCATTATTTTATCTTTGGTGTTATACAGGTTAAGTAATCGTCTTCTAGCAATATAGGGAGATTTTTTAGAAGGTTGAATCTAATCATATCGCTTCCCGGAGCTTGAATGAAAGAAGAGCCATTGAAAATTTTAACATTATGAATGGTTCGTCCAGAGAACCGTTACTTCGGGTGGTATTCCGTATATTCGGTTGTGTTGGGACAGAGCCTGGACAAACCTTTTACGCGAAGTCGAATATCCACTGCATGGAGTATTCTTCACTCTCATTGGAGTATTCTTCACTCTCATGTAGATAGTCTTTCCCCAAAGCGTTCTCATTGAGGTTTCTCTAGATAGTCCTTCTGCAAAGGATCGCCAGTATTTGCGTTTCTTTGCGTTAAGTAAGTTTTTAGGCTTTTTTTTCTAGCTTTAGGTTCTTATCAAAAAGCTCCATGTCTACGATAAACTTTAAACGTATCGGATTTCTCAAGATACAACTTAGTTCATTCGTCATCCCATCCAGGGAGGCGTGTCTTCTTTGAGAGGTCCACTTGGCACACGTCGTTTCTGAGCTTCTAATGCACTTTTGTGGAAACGATACTTATCCAATGGTGGAAGAGGATCGGTAGAATCAATACCAATAGTTACCACCGATGCAAAATGTTGCCAACCAATATTCCTCGTGAGGTCATAAGGAACATGGATTGACTCGTCTGTTTTTCGACCACCATTTTTGATTGAGGTAATAATTAGTAGGCGATCACTACCACGGGGATCATTGATTATCTTCCACAGAAAATCTAATGATAGTGAACTGAGGCACAAAGATATGTCAAGTCGACTCTATCTGACAGGAGGTTTTGCTATTCGTGTTGCTTCCCCAGTGTTGAAGATGGTTATGTTGAAATCGTCGCATACATCATAGAAAATAGAGAAAAACATTGTAGTGAATAACTATTGGTAACGTATACACTGGCATAAATCTTGACATTTATCTCATCTGACGTAATGCTTCGTTGATGAATCATTATCTTCACAAACTCTGCAAAAACAATTCAGACAGATTATAAACTCATGATCCGTATTCATCACAACATGTTTAAGCGATATTTTCAAACCAGTTGACCGATTCAAAAAAATATTCACAGCCTTAGGTACATTAAAATATATAAGTGTTTGCTTAAGCGAACATTTCATGGAAGTTTTATAAAGCTTATGAGCTGTCAGGGTTTTCAAAGTTCAAAATTCCTTACAGAAAAATTGTTGGAGATAAAATTAACCCAAGTGGGTCTCGTCCATTACAGTATTTTAGACACATACAATTCTGAAAACAGTTCCTCTACAAATAGAAAAAATAACAGCAAAGAAAATGTTTATATCTGACTTAGCTTAGCAACAAAACTCACAAATAGAAAATTTTCAATTCCTCGATCAATCGAACAGCAACCGTTTGTAAACATTATCTTTCTAACTGCGTAGCTAGAGAAAAATGGAGGCATAGAAATCAAAACAAACCATACCCAGGCTGGCTAACACCAAAAATTTTTTTGAGGGGAGGTACTGGCTATACCTAGCCATCTTCTATATCTTCTCAGCCCCAACAGCACACACAAAGCGGAACACTGAGAAGCTCTATTTACACAAATCCAGCAATTATCATATACGCCTGCTACAACACAGACACCTGCCGCCATTGTAATGGGTTAAGGCCAACTGGACTCGACTGCGGCTAGAGCACATGCCATGTGTGCAAAACAGCGTCGGTGGCGTTTAGCAGCAATCATAACAACAGAACGTGCAGCTGCACTGGGGCGGGAGCGGGGGTGGTGACGAACTTGAACTGGGCTAAACGCCTCAGCAGCGGGGAACGGTAAAAATCATGCCGGTTTCAGCCCGGCAGTGACGACGAAAGAGAAGCTAGACCGAGGTCATCGGTCGAACCACATAGTTTTGATCGCAACAACCGGACAGGGCAATAATCATTAAGGTTTACAATGTTTTCAGATCTCTGTTTTCTGAACTACGAAGAAGAATGAATCGGGTAGAAATACTTTGTACATATAGAGGCAGAGAAATGAACAATCGAAACGAAAGAAGAGGGTATGCAACGAGGAAAGGCCATCAAAACAGGAACGTTATATTGCGAGAGAAACCAGCTGAGTTTCGATCCCGTGCTGCATCGATATCCGGACAGTCTTTAAACTGGACATTTTTCTTTTAAGAAATTACTGGTGCATTATCCCAACGTTGTGAGATGGTTGCTAAAGGCAACATAAACTCATGTTCAAAGTGTTTATAAAACTGAATGGTAGACTACAATAAACAACTTCGAAAAGTTTCCGGATATTGACGTAGCACGGTTTTTGTTATTATGGATATTTTGATCGTGTTCGATGAGGAACAGTTGATTTAAGTGGATCAACGCAGACAATGTATTTGGCGTTGGCATTAGTGGGATTGTTTAGCTATTACATGCTATGATAACATTTTTCTTGAAGATTTCAACGATTTCTCCAGAGAATATTGCTTGTTCTGCTGAGAAATAAATTATGTTCTAGAGTCGCAACATGCTGCATTCTATCACCCGTAGCCGGAGAAATGTGCGAAATGGGCGAATCTTCATTCTTAAACAAGCATTTAAATCGACGATTTCTTACAAATAAAAGCTCAACTTATACCAAGACCACAATCGGGTAAAAGAAAGCTTTTGCTAGCCAACTGAGGTCTTAATTTTTTTTCAAAATGAGCTCTTAAGGCCGAGCTACAAGTTCTTGACCTAAAATACATGGATTAACTGTCAAAAGCTGCCACAACGCGCCGTTGCGCTCCCCATTGTAGCTGGGTCTTTATTCGCTAAAAAACGTCGATTCAAATGTTTGTTTACAAAAGCAGGTTCAACCATTTCGCAAATTTCTCCGGATATTTCCGTTTCCGTTTCATGCGCATGAAACAATATCCACCAACATTTTATGCCTAAATATTTGTGTTACTGTCAAAGAAAATGGCAAGTGGAAACACATATGTCAGATTCTGTTAAAGATTTTTTAACAGAAATGTTTAAAGGCCTAACCATATATTTCAAAAATAAACATGACGAAATGCAAAATTGTTAATTAATTAAACTTTTTTCAGATACTTCATTGCTGTTCTAGACGCTTCAAATTTCTGGATCCTGTCCTGCAATTGTTCTATGACCACGGAATCGGGGAATCACGGTTTTGTGGAAGGAAGAACTAGGATTGAAACGAACGCGGTGCTTGGTTGACAAATACCAACTTTTACACTCTCTGAGTTCGACAAAGATTGTTCATCAGGGCCTGACTGACAAACGTAATCCATGGCTTCTTCCGTAAATTTCACGTGGTAAAAGGCTACCCATGAAAGCCTCCGATTCTATCGGATAAGTGAGTCTCCTTCTTCGAAATGACCACAGTGGATTGATTAGGCAAGTTTTTAATAACGAGAAATTCGCGGAAGAAGCCATTGATTACGTTTGCCAGTTGAGCCCTAATGAAAAATCTTTGTCGAATTATTTCATTTTCATTTTCATTTTGCAGCATTTGGTGAGGCAATAAGAGCGCAAGTCAGTCCAAAGCCGATGGTGAAGAAGGGGTAATGGAGAGCTAATCTATTCAGACCACATAAACTCCATGGGAAGGAACGAGGATAGGTTAGGGTAGGTGATTAAGGTAGGGCGTTTTGGACCGGTTAAAATGCTACAAAAAGAAAATCATATGTCGAGCACTTGACACTGAAGAAGTCTGTAAGTCGCAGACGAAATAGGCCTATCTGTCAGAAGATAAGCCTTTTCCAGTGGAATTTAAAGGAATTTGCTCGCGTCTACCAGTGATTATTTGAAAAAAGTGTTTCAATGTTTTATTTTTTATTTTAAAAAGTGATCAAAATGAAGTGTTAATTTGAAATTATTCTTGTTTCCCAATCCCAATCGTTCGTGTGTTAGTAGCTCAAAAAGTTTTTTTTAAATTGTGTTTTCAAAAAAAAAAGTTAAAGTGATCATAAAACCGTTAATTTACAATTCTGCATTACAATGATATACGGCAAATCCCGATAAGATAGAAAGAGCCATTTCCTGTAGTTCTTATCAATGTGACCAGGCTATTTGAGATGCCACTGTAAGGTTCATTTTGTTTTTACGCTGCAAGTTGCTATATCAAAGTAACATCTCTCTATGATTTGCTATAATTTGAACGCCGGCTGTCGTATACCGCACATATTTAAATTATAATTTATATTAGAATTAGAATTAGCATAGCAATTAAGGTATTTTTTATTTTAGGTAATGACAATCAATGAATAAACAACAATGAAAGAATTGCCACGCCAATGAAAACTGCACCTCCTGTCGTGTCCCTTAACTACTTGATGTCAGGCGTCTACAAACTGTTTCTAGCCTCGTCTAAGCGTAAATTGTGGCAAAGTCCGCCGTTAGCACACCTCTTTCATTCTGAACAAACACACCTATAACAAACCCCAGTGATACGATACTCTGAGTTCCTCCACATCCCACAGTTCAAACTTCACCTTAAATTGCATATTGAATGTTTTCAAAATTGAATAAATCTATCTATGATTACAATACATTTTTAGTGATTTGCGGCCCAACCCGCCAATATCACACTCAACTTTAGTGCCTGTATACATGCGTGCTACGACGTGGCTATTAAATAGAAAGAGGAGCGAGTGTGATATTATCACTACTTTGTGTGGCTGGACCACTATTATCACTACTTTGTGGGGCTGGTTCTCCCATGAATGGTTCATTAGAGTAGAAGGTCATACAATGACATGACCTAGCGACATCTATCATAAATCAGCTATCTCCAATGAATCATTAACATGAGATTAGACCCTCCCACCAGCGTCCAGGTACAAAATCCAGCCATGGAGAGGGCTAATGAAAAATCTTTGTCGAATTATGCGTGGAAATTTCTGTCATCTCACGGCAGTGTTTCCACAGGGTTCTCTTTCAGTTACGAAATAAACCGGACCCTGTGACCGGATGTCGTGACTTTGATTTTGCGGGCTCTTCATTGTGAGTTTTCAAATCCGAATTGTAGATACAACGGAATTCCTCGCTTCTTTCCTCTTATGAAAAACCACAACAGATTTATCACATCGGTCCATGACTTCAAATGGCCCATCATACGGGTCCTGCATTGGGCGCTTAACAGTGTCGACTCGAATAAAAACATGTTTGCAGGAATTAAAACGTGACGTCGAGAATGATTGCTGCCACTTATTGGTCCAACTTACTGCATTTTTATGAACGATTCCATAAACTCGGTACCGTCGATTTCCTTAGAAGAGAGGTCATTAAAGTCACCTGGTGTTTGAAGTTGTCCGTAAACCATCTCGGCAACTAAACAGATATCCTCTCGAACAACTGAGCCTAGCAGGATTAACGGCAATCTATCACACCAGTGTTCCGGATCAACATACATGATAATTGCTTTAAGAGTTCGATGGAACTTTCGACTAACCCGTTTAGCTTGGGGGTGATAAACTGTCGTTCGTATGCGATGAGCCCCGAAATGTTGAGTCACTTCCATAAACAGTTCCGACTCGAACTTCTGGCCAGCGACTGTATCTATCCACCATCGTCAACAGAACCTGTTTCTTCCAGAAGGTGGCAATGGCCCGACTAGGTCAATATTGTACGTGGTTGCAGTCACTGATGGGGCTATTGAAGTCCTTCAGCGGTATCACCGTATGCCGTTGGATTTTCGAGCGGTGACAATCAGTACATGACTAAACGAATCTTTCCGATACCATCTTCCTAGCAGCAGGAACTCCCAGGTGCGAAAGTGCGTGAATTGTTCTCATAACATGCTCTCTGTGCGACTAAGGAATGAACGGCATCACTCGATTGTTCGTCACATCGTAACATTTGCATTAAAAATAAGGACAAAAATTGCCAATGTTTCATGGATTCACCCGTACTAACGACACTACCTATGCAGCATCATAGTAACCCATTAGTTAGCAGACAAAAATTGACAGTTCTATCATTCGAACTCTAACCGTGATGGCAAAAACAGTGCAACTCCGTTCAGAAGTGTGCGCGTTCAAAGAACGGCACACCGCCACGTCGAGAAAGGAGATCATGCGGCACTTTGTAGACGCCGGATACGCCGGTTCCGGCATCTACAACATCTTGGCACTATTAGACAACAATAAGAGCATCAAAAGAAAGCCCGGTTCCCTGAGCTTCTAAGGATGCTGAAGAGGAAGATCGAGGAAAAAGTGGCTACCTCGCTGCGTCCCATCAAGAATTTCTGGGCCAACCTGAAGCGTAAGATCTACTCCCACAATTTTGTCGCGAAAACTGAGGAGGAATTGATAAATAAAACGAAGAAAGAACTCAAAAGCATGCCTACACGCATGTTTTCGTCCGCTAAGGCGAATGTACCGGTTAACTGCCGGAAGGACGCTCGCAAGGGCGTAGAATTTTTTAGAAAGTATGCTTAAATAATTACCTTCCATGGGAAATTTATCAAAAGCAATACAACCGTTAGTAGAGAGGTAGATCGGAGTGAACCGTCTGGTTTAATTCGAGTTTCAGTGACGTTTTCGTTCCATTTAGAAGTTGCTTCAGTTCTTCGTCGCGAATTTGGGAAGCTGCAAAGTTTATTCCTGATGGAACACGACTGCATGTACTCTGGGAAGTGCATCTGTTGTAACATTTTTTTTCCACTTATGTTCCAGATGTCTTTGGTGAAAGTCGAAATTTATTCCAGCTAACGTTCCTTATGCGGCAGATGGTTTGACTTGGAGTTCAAAGTGTACGCCAGGGGACGGTTATCCGTGAAGATTATGAAGTTCCTACACTCCACAAGATACTGGAAATAAATCACGGCAAGCTCCATCGCAGTCAGCTCACGAACAAATACAGAATACTTCTTTTGTGAAGACGAAAACTTTTGCGAATAAAATCCAAGTGGTCTCAAGGCATCATCGACGAGCTGACATCCGACGCGTCGGCTACTTAGCTCAGCGCTCAGAAGCATCCGGATACTATAATGAAGCTGCACTTGCTAACCTGTTTTTACACTCAGTAAAAGATTGTTCAACCGAATGTGTCCAACTCAGTTTTCGCGTGTCGTTGTTCCAATTTCCAGGTATCAATTTCTGCCGCTGTTTCTTTCTGCATTTCCGCCGCCTAGGGGAATGTAACGTGTAGTTCCTCATCGGTAACAGGCCGCCTGTTATCCAATACGACTTGAACGTGTTCAGGTTGAGGCTTAATTCCGTCACCACACACACGATACCCGAGGAAATCTACTTCTTTTTGGGCAAATCGGCACTTTGTCCAGTTTGGCACTCACACACTACGCGTATGTGTTGCCGATGCAATGCGTTGTTCGTCCACAAATACGACCACTATTTCTAGATTACTGAAAATGCGATTCATAAACCGGTGAAAGGTTTGGTGTAAATTCGAATCGCCCGAATGACGTTATCACGGCGGTGTTCGCTACCGGTACGTGATGGATTACTTCATGATGAACCGCTCTTCGCATTGTTGGAGGCATCGAGATATCTCTAAACTCTGCAAGTAGATCATGAAATGGATAACATTGGTCGATAGTTGTGACGCTACGGACAGCTGCATGAACAAACCCACTACCAGTGTTTATTATCCTTGATTTCCTAGATCTACAACAAATCTTCAATGTACGAGGAAGTCAGCACCGATTGTTGCTGTGGTAACATCCGCAAGAAAAAAAATCTAAGAGAATCTGAATCACAATCCAAGATCGGTTGTGAAGTACCGACTACAATACGTGCAGGTTTTCGATCCGTTTGCAGCGTATAATTGAAATTGCGACGGTCCAGGGTAGGGAACGTCTTAAGCACCCCAAGACCCTATTCCAAGCACGGGGTAAACGTTAAACTACAACGCTCAATTTTTGCAGTATGGTGCTCCATGTAGTGAAGCACTATACTGCAAAAAAATGAGCGTTGCAGGTTAACGCTTACCCCGTGCTTGGAATAGGTTCTTGGGGTGCTTAAACCGTTCCCTACTCCATGTAACTTATCCTTCCGTGAAGTGATTACTGATACTTAGATTTGACTCCGGCGGCTGCTTAAATCGTGAAATCAGGCTGGTTTTGATTACCATTTAGTCAATCTTGGCGACGAAGAGGAAGAGTTTCGTCACGTTTTTCTTAATGCCGGCCAAAGTGAATTGCGCCTCGGCATGTTCGAACCACATAGTTGGGTCAGATTTCCAGAAGTCTGGAAGCTTCACAGCTACGGCTGCTATAGCGGCTGGTGCTGGATTCACCATTTTGTTTTCTTTTTGCGTCTTATATCGAAACTTTTGCGTTTTCTGTAAAACCTACGGCTACGTATGCCACGGAATCGGAGAATCACGGTTTTGTGGAAGGAAGAACTACGATTGAAATAAACGCGGCGCTTGGTTAACAAATATCGGTTTTTATTCTCTGTAACTTATGCGTGCTACACTGGAAGAGTTTCTGCACTAACTGTTGGACTGTGGACAAATCTGTTTGAGCTAAGCCCAGCATCGATGAAATGTCAGGAGGTTTGTGATATGTTAAGCTAAATCTGCCAACACAGAAAGTGCTAGTGCAGACGCTGCGTTACGACGTGCTCAGCCCATCGTTGTTTATCCATCTTTGCATTGTGCGATGGGACTCATTGCAACTCATGCAATTTTTGGCCTAGTCCATATTCTAGGCGTATTCTACGGGTACTGAATCGAATCAATGTCTTGTAGATGGTCAACTATGTACCGAGGTGTGCTTTGCTCGGTCGAAGTGTCATTCGCAGTCGAAAGTAGGCACGGTTTTCGTCCATAATTCGTCTTTGTCTCTGCTAATCAAAATGCGCCAAGATACGGGAATTGATCTACCTTGTAACTTTACTGTCTGTAATCCCGGTAAATGCTCAGTAACAAGAGACCTCTCGAGCTGTTTCAAGATCGGCTTACTACTGGGTAATCTGGAGGGGCTTTGCGAACAAGTTGTGCGGATACTGTCACCTGATTATATTTTTTTTTGATAAATGAGTACTATGATACAAAATGGAGGCTTTATTGAAAGAACTATTGGGTGGGTTGGTTTGGTTGAAAATGGCTACTATTGTGGGTGTAAAGTAGGTGGTTTTATTGTTCTTCAAACGTACCGGTCATGACTGGAGTTGATGATGAAAATGATGACCTGGGACTGCTTTCACAACGTTGGGCAAACGCTCGCTGCTGGAGGGTGGACTTATCGATCCACGAACTATCCGGACTTCGTTGGCGCGTGAAATCACTGTTTCCTCCCAGGCGTCGTCCCTCATAGGCTGAAATCGGCAGAGCTCAGGCAAGGTCGGAGTAACTCTGTCGAGAGGGGAAGTCTGCTTTGCGGTTAGGGAGGACTCCCGAGACAAGTCGCTTCTTGACAATTGTCGGCCAGAGGAAGCGAATATCCTTTGCTTTTAAACTTAGCGACCACTGGGGTATCGCGTGCGCGTCGGTTGACCTCGTCAACGGAGCAGATAGCGGTATCTACCAAAACGGTAACACAAAAGGTCCTGAATTGAACTTTAAAACGATCTCACTCGAAGCTGTATTAGCGACCACTCACTACTTTACCTAAGACACCTTTCACACGCGAACGCCTGGACAATTCTGAGCAATGGTTGAACATTCGTGGATCCTTTGACCCTTCGCTTTGCTATGTCGTCCTTTTATGTCTGCATAATCCATTTTCCGTTTTCCGCCTGAATCATCTTCCAATAGTTACCCACTGACATGGAACCTCTCCCGACTTTACTGTTATACAATTTGAATTTTTTCCCGAATCCCTACTAACAAATTACAATACTGAACATATTTACTTAACCCTACTAACCAACACCAAATAAATGTATAAGGACGTAACAGTACATTTAAAATAATAAGCACAAATTAAAAATCACATAAATTGTGTAACAAACGGTTACAACCTCCTCGATGGAAGGCTAACATTGTCTCCGCGCAAACCACTTCTTTCGTGTACCTCGTTCTCGAAGCATTAATGACAAATCCAATCCTGCTAGCTTCGACTTTAGGTTTGATGTACATTACCTCTGTGGGAACCGACCACGGATCGATAGAATGTTAACGCGTTTCCGGATAATATAACTTATTTTATTATAGGGATAAAAATATACGTGTTAGAGTTTCTGTTTTTGTTTTTGTCACAGACGTTTTCTCTCGATAGCGTGCTCATCGCAGGTAGCAGGGTGACCATGAAAATGCGCCGGTACAGATGCCCCCCAGTTATACCAGGAACCGGACACTGTTCATCGTCAGTCTTCAGTTACACTTTTCTGTGACTTAGTGCTTCTCTTCGAACTGTCAGATAATTTCCCTGATCATAACATCCACCCCTTTCAAGAACAGTGCAATTACATTCAGTTCTTATACCTTCAGCAAACCAGGTATTTTGGTTATTCATTGATTAAAACAAATGGATGAATAATAACATAAGTTGCCACGAAAATGAAAAGTGTACTTTTAGACTTTTCCCTTAGATTGAGAGTAAGAAGTCTAAGAGTAAATTGCGGCATGACCCGCCAGTATCACACCTTATGTTAGTGCCTTCATATAAACGTTCTACGACGTGGCAGTGAAAAAATGCCTAGAATGTGTAAATGTGTTTCACTACTGGTCAAATTCTTGGTCTCACGTGCATCCAGGGATTTGGTGCGAGACAAATCTCTTTGAGTGCAGCACGCGAATAAGGATTTTAATAAAATTTTCCCTCTATGAACCCATACAATGCCTTTTTGATATTAGAATCAAAAAATTACTTTTTGCTACCATTTACCAAAGCACAGAGTTGAGCACTGTGCATTACTCTTTATCTCTGAAAGAGAAGTGCATGTGCGGTTTCCTATCTCTCGTGCTGCTACGAAACCTCTTACACGCTCGTTTTGTGCGCTCTTCTGAAACAGGAGACGAACATTTTGAAATTGGGTGAAGCACTTGTCTATTTTGCACTGCTCTGTGTATTTTGACAATCGCTGCATGCATCTTAATAGCATGAGATAGGCCCTATCACCGTCGACAAAATGGAAAATTTGACCCATGAGATGGAACTAAAATTTGTCGGTACAAAATATATCGCAAAAAAAAAGTTCCAACACTGACCCCCCTTAACAGCCAATCAACCCATACCATTTATCATTGCAAAGGCTTTCTTTCCGTCGTTCCTGCATTGAAAACACGGTTCTCCTAGATCAATCCAATCTAGATTCATTCCCTTACACAAACAGACATTAGTAATTGGAAAGGTATTACAATCAGAGTGACTCTTGTACGTTCCCAGAATACATGAGCCTTTCAGCATTTATCACTATCAATCTTAATATACGGAGAAGCATAATCGTCAGAATAGATCAAGCAAATACCTGCGCGAATCAACTGGTCACCTAGGGCGAGTTGGAAATGTCCATATTGTCCGATTTTTCCGTTGTCGGGCTGGCCGTCTTCTCGCGCGGTGGTGGTGCTGCCGCCGGTGGTGAACTCTTCGAAGTCGTACTTGGAGCAATCGTCTCCTCCTCGCCACCGATACGTTCCTCAGCGTCGTAGTCCCGCGTAGTAATGCTCTCCTCCAGTATCTTCTTCAAACGCTTGTCCGGAGTGCGGCTGCGCTTCTTGGAAACACGGGTCGCGTCCTTCGGTTTGCTGGTACGGGTGCGCGACGTAGAACGCTTCCGACTGCGCGAGCGAGATCGCGAACGACGCCTCCGTTCGTCCTTGGTGCGGTGAGTCTTCTTCTTATCGCGACTACGATCACGACGTTCCCTCGAGCGAGATCGCTTACGATCGCGCGATCTCGAACGGCGACGATCACGCGAACGAGAACGGGTACGGTGACGCGAGCGTGAACGTTTACGGCGATCGCGAGACCGGGAGCGCTTGGAACGGGATCGAGAACGTTTGCTTCGCGAAGGAGACCGCTTCGAATGAGAGCGCTTTGAACGGGATCGAGAACGTTTAGAACGACTACGAGAACGTTTGCGCGATCGCGAACGTTTCGAGCGTGACTTGGAACGTTTTCGTGATCGGGATCTCGAACGACGATCCTTCGAACGGGAACGCGAACGAGATCGGCGACGACTGGAGCTCTTATCCTTGGCCAACATTCCAATGACCGGATCGATGGCAGCCGAAATCATATTCTGCGCTTCCTTCACAATCGACATGGCTTCCTCGATTTCTTTCTGAGCAGCTTCGTTACTCTTCGCTTCTGGCTTCACAATCGGCTGCGTAGAATGATGAACATTCAAACGATACCCACGAAACTCCGAACCATGCAACTTCAAAGCTCCTATAATGCTTTTCTGCTCGCAAAACTCCATCAGAGCGTAGCGAGATCGTTCGTTTTCAGCAAAACGAGCATACTTGATTTCTCCAGCCAACTTGAAATGATCCATTAGCTCCTCCAGCCTCCAATCGGACTTGATATCCAATATAAGGATGGTGCGGCGAGTTTCTTCGATCTTCTTGGCATCGAAATTGACCGGCAGTGGAGGATACTCCGGAAGGTTATTCTCGTCCAATTTAGGATCGATCGTCTTCATCACCTGTAAAGAAGGCAGTTTTTGAATTATCACACGATTCAAATCGTTCACGACAGGAAAATCAAACGTTTCCACTCTTACCTGATTGGGAACCATCCCATCGATGCGGTTAACAACCTCCGGTGGCAGCTTGGTTGGCCCTTCAATGCTGTGCAACCCTGGTACGAGCGTTCCATTGGCGGCCATCTCCAGTGCCTTGTACTCGTCCGGAATCATTCCACCTTGCACGGGGATAACAATCAGTGCCCGATCGATAAACACCGTGTTGGTCAGATGCTGGGCCACGGCGACGCAGCTGCTCTCGAAGTACTTGACGTAGCAGATGCGTGAAACCACCGGACACGAAACGTCCCGAATCGTCGGATACAGACGGATCTCATCAATCTTACCGATGTGACCGAACAGGTTCTGCATCTGGTCCTTGGTTGCTTGCGGTGCAATGTTGGTGATTTGCACCACCTTCGTGCTGGATCCGCCAGCCATTTCGAAGCGGGGTTTGAAACCTGAAGCCCACACTTCACCTTCGTATTGCTGCTACAATCGGGTCGGTACTGCTGTAAAACGATAGGAAACGTACATTAACTACTTGTGACTGTAAAATTAGACACTTTTCGTACGGATTTAACTCACTTTTACAGACTTTTTCCGGACTCCTCCCGGAGGAATGAAGAAACGTTTTCGGCTGTATTAAAATGAAGCTTGAAAAAGTCAGCTTTTTTGTAAGAAATATGACACGCACACAAAGACAGTGGTAGCGATAAGTGCACGGATAGAGGATTCGGGCTTTTTACACCCACCCTCGTCAATACCGCACTTGAGGAATCCAACTTGAAAGAAGAAGAAAACACCGAGTGGTGATAAATCTGACAGCTCCCATGTTAATGTATAGGGCGAATATTTTAAAATGCTTCTATTGAATTCAAATGAAATTTTAATTAAAAGCGGTTTATTATATGATGTAAGAAAAATCCTAAACTGTAAAATAGAGGCATTATTTTGATGTATTCTTTATTTTGCTGAAAATGTCTTTATTGAGCAGTTTTGGATTTTTCTTACATCATACAGCAAACCGCTTTTTATTAGAATTTAATTTGAATTTTTTCAACAGCATTTAAAAATGTTTGTCCCATAATTTAACATGGGAAGTGTCAGATTGATCACCACTCGGTGTTTTCTTCTTTTTTCAACCTGGATTCCTCCATACCGCACTTATAGGCTGTGAACCATTTGGCGAGATTTTTTAACTTTTGGTTAAAATTTGGCAGTTCGATAATAATTTCCCCTCCGGTTGAAAATAACCCAGCTCTGGAGCATGGTTAATTTTTACAGCTCGATACTTATTTGTAGATCCCAAAGTGATTTGACAGCGAGCTCTATTTCTAGTCGAACATGTTAAAAGGACGTTTGTGCCAAAATGCATAGTTGTAAACATCAGATGTTTTTACAATTGTGAATAAATTTATTTACATGCAATGGATTTTAACCTGGGTTTAATCCAAGGGGCGTCTCACATGAATTCGATCAAATATATTTAATAAAGCTTACTCGAATTACTCAAAGATACTGCATCAACTTCAATTCGTTGCACATTACTGCATAGAACATGCGACGAAGTAGTCGTGTTTAGCAACGACTCGACTATCAGCAACGTCAGACGTCAGCTCAAGGTAAACTTTTTAACAACAAGTTTACAACTCTCATTATTGCACTCAAAGTTAAGTTTAGTTTATAATTATTTTGACGCCGTAGACAAGTACCTATGAATTTTGTAATACAAATTGCGAGATTGTAGTTTCTATTAATTTTCCGAACATAAAGTAGAGCAAAAAAGATAGTGATAGCTTTGCGGTTTAAGATATTCAAATAAAACAAAAGCCTTTCTCATATAGAATCTTTTTATACGTTTGGTGTTTAAGATGTTTTAGTTGTTTATTATAGAGTATTCAATATTTTTTGGGCAAGCAGCTTGGTGGCTTTCTTCGGCTCCTGCTGGATTCCCGTCACGTCAGTCTCGCTGAAGTCGCCGAAGAAGCTGGTAGCCGTATAGTCCAGTAAATCTAGAACGTTTTTTTAACTAAATCTGGCACTATACCGATCTCTCTCTGAATGCAATTCCAAAACTGGTCCTACAAGCATGAATAAAATAACAGTGAAACTTATTTCCAAAACCTAATCGAAATCCGAGGTGATTACTCATAGAAACACTTACCCGCACTTGTACCTTGTCGATTGGCTGTTCCGGTAAAATTGATAGGCATAGGCAAACTAGCAAAGAAGCTTCTCTTTAAGCACAGAAGTTTCTAAGTTATCGCATGCAGTACATTTCATCGCGTAGTTGCCGTTTCATTGCAAGCAGATAAACAAAACAATGAAATTGACCGTGCTACTAGATCGATCGAAAATTGAAAATCGAGGAAATCGAGATTATTCACTTTGAAGTGACTGCAATCTGATTTAAATTGGCTGCGCTCGATATCAGTGAGACACCCCTAGGTATAATCACATTTCATGAGGTGTGCTAATAGAATAAGGTACTTCAAATTTAAACCACATTTAATCTGTGCACAATGGCTGTTTCGTCCAGGGCTGGACCAGGCCCTACGTTGTGATTCTATTTTTACTTTCTTTATCTGAGAACGACGACGATGGCAAATAAAAACAAACGGACTACTTTGTCGATGATAATTTATTACCACCGAGAGGCAGCGTGCCAGCTCGATGGATACAGGATAGTACGTAAACACAACTAAAACACCACAAAACTATATACATCGTTGTGTCCCTTTATAGGGGACACGAAGTACGAATAATTAGTGCCATGCGCACCGCATCGTTATAATGGTGCATAGATACGGCGCGCCGACAGTGTTGCTCCACGCTGCTCACTTGAGCTACAATAATAGCATCAGGCTAGCTGCTCTCAAATGGGTGGGAAACAATACACGCTCCCGGGGGGACGCGTGTTTGACGCTATTCACAGAACAGCAAGCACGTCGTGTGCTGTTTGAGATCGAACAAAGGCCTTTTTCATATATTCGGCGAAGAAAGGTGAGCAGAGTTCATTGCGTCCCAGAGAGAGTGTATGTTTGTTTTTGTCGTCGGTGGAAACTAGTGCTTCGAAATGGAAGGCAAGCTAAAGGCGAAAAAAAGTATAAATCATAACATTACGAGTATTGTATTTATATGGCTAGTATTTGTCTTTTTCCAGTGACCGTGGTAGAAGTGGCCAGTTTAATAAACGCTCGGATTAATCACAACGAAATGTTTACCAGCAAGCTTTTCGACAAAAAGGAGGCCTGGCGGAAATAACCATTTTATTCATGCGTTAGCGAAATATTTTACCCATTTGAAATGATTTTCAGAACCGTGCAAGAAACATCGGGGCTGCAACACTTTTCTGTCGAGCGGATCAAGACGAAGAGGAATAATTTGGCAAAGAAATACGAGGTAAGTACTTTTATAGATCGTCAAACAAAGCTATAAAAACACTTTTCATTTCAGCAACTCATCGGTCCCTTAACTGGAGGTGGCACCGAGAACGGAGAACAGAGAGCCAACCAATGGGTGCACTTCATAAAATGCATGAATTCATGTCAACGCAGCATACCTGTTATCCTCCACTCGTAGTCAACAGTAACGGGGACGTATCAGAAATGCACCTAAAATTCCGGATACTGTTCAGGGTAACATTCATGATCCTGGGGATTTCAACGTCAGCGATTTACATCGTTTTCGATCCGGAACCATTTCCCTGTACTCCCGACAATACGCATCATCGAGCGTCTATGCTTAATTCAACCATTTCACCTGTGGCTGGTCCTTCTGACTACGAACGTCATCGAAAGAGTCCTGGTGTGGAAGATCCGGAAAACAGGATTCAATCCGAGAAAAAGAGGAAGAAACGATACTCGCAGCAAGACATGTTTTTTCGACGAGTATTTTCGAAAATAATCCAAACAGAAGAGGAAAGAAAGCAAAACATGTGTTTTGCTCTTGCAATCAATCGCTCAGTCACAGAATATTACTGTGCCTTTCGACAGCTCCAGTTTATCAGATTCAGATATATAATATGTGAGAGAAGCGTAGCAATAGACAATTCGAAACCAACCTGATTTTTAAGCTGTCCTTTGTCAACTTGATTGACTTGATGGGAAAATATAAAAAAAACGATCAATTTATCCTGTATACATTTATTGCACTACAAAGAATGATGCGTTCCATATTGGTTGTTTCGTGAGTTGTGTTGATTTATAATAGCTTCCAATTCACCCAAAAGCTGCAAACGAAAAGCAATACCTTCCCCTGTATCGGAAACAGGTTGATATTCAGTTTCATTTTGACTACTTTGTGTGGGTTGTTCTGTTACGTCCAAATCAGCTTCCATTATATCGTTCATATCCACACAGATATTATGTAAGACACAACACGCTACAATAGTTTTTATGCAGTTTTGTATGTTCAGTTCTAGTTCCTTATTAAAAATACTTCGCCATCTCGTTTTCATCTGACCAAAGACGCTCTCAACAATGGTTCGTGCTTTACTGTGGACATTCTTAAACCGTTTTTAAGTGCGCCAAGCCTCCTCCCAACAGTTTCCTTAAATAGAGTTACTATTGCAATTGGGTACATGCTACATGGATAACCACTATCACCCAGTGAGTAGTAACTAGGAGGAGGATACAATCTCTTGTAATATAGTGAACTATTGTACATTACTCGTGTATCATGGACACTACCGGAATAACCTATGCATATGTCAATGAATTTGAAGTTACTATCACAAACGGCTTGGCATTGGATAGAATAACTTAGTTTACGGTTAATATATTGGTCATGCAGAGGTTTAATACGAATTTAATACGAATGTGAGAACCGTCAATTGCCCCTACAGCCTTGTCGAATATTGGTGTTCTAGCTCGGTTACAAAATGTGTATGCAATATTAGCTAGTTCCTCATCACAAGGATATTTGATGATTTGTTTCATTACAATGTTCAGCGTAAAATTTAGCAACTTGTCATAGATTCTCTTTGTGGTGTTTTTAGGGACGTCAAACACTGCACCAACAACTCGACGGCTTGTTCCTGTGGCTAACCAGAAAAGGAAGATAGCAACTTCTACTTCTACTTCCCATCCAGATCGTTTTTCAGGAATCAAGCGACACATTTTCAGGAACACAACAGCTGATACCCTTAGGTGATCTTTTATAATATCTGTATTTCAATTCAATATCTCCGTCATGACCCTGGATCCAGGACATTTCATGGCATATCTCATTCCCTTAAAAATGAATTAATTTTTATAACATGAAATTTGCTGTTGGGAAGAGATATTATCCAAGCTTTGACCTTCACATACCTTGGAGTCATGTTAGATTCAAAATGCACTTGGAGTACATTGCGTATTTAAAACAGAAATGTCAACCAAGGATCAATTTTCTAAGATCAATTTCCGGAACATTGTGGGGTGCTCACCCGGAAGACCTAATTAAACTCTACAAAACAACTATTCTTTCAGTTCTCGAATATGGCTGTTTTTGCTTACTCTCGGCAAGAAACAGCCACCTCATTAAATTGGAACGCGTTCAATTTAGTTGTTTACGTATTGCCCTTGGCTGTATGCATTCTACGCATAATATGAGCATGGAGGTTCTGGCAGGAGTGACACCTTACGAACCGCTGGAGCTCATCTGAATACTGATGGTGGAATCAGTAACAACCTTGTGATTGAAAACTTCGAAGAAATGCTCGAATTAAGTGCCCACCCAAGAAACCACGAGGCTGTAATAGCGTGCATATATAGGGCATATGTATTACGTCTAGTGCATCATTTAAGTTGAATTAGCTGAAAAGGTCCCACTAAGATCGAACTAATGCTATATCTTTGTAATGCCATAGACATTGCTAAAGTAGCATTATTGCATTGGTAATG
Source organism: Aedes japonicus (assembly GCA_034211315.2). Lineage (NCBI taxonomy): Eukaryota > Metazoa > Arthropoda > Insecta > Diptera > Culicidae > Aedes > Aedes japonicus. The sequence continues at coordinate 24,264 of JASCZW010001952.1, read as the reverse complement.
CATCACTACTTTTTCAAGCTTATCTAACGCTTTACTACTTGACAACTGTTGAATTGATGCGATCCCGCATTACCGATGTTGATTTTGGGTTGAATAAGTGCAATAATATAATGCTTGTGGTTACTTGGGCAGTATAGATTCTTGCGAATCTATATTAACTATATGTGTGGGTGCCATATGGCAACTTCGTAGAGGACGTAGAGGACAAAGTTGCACACTATATGTCATCCATTATTAGTCTTCCATGCTATAATTCTCCTAGTGTACGCTTCCCTCATCACAGTTCCTCCATTGATTATGATCTCTCCATAAACAGGCTATTCAAGGAGTTCCAGATCAACTTCGGCCTATTTTAATTCCCCATATTTTTATTGAAAAGTACCGACATGTCAATTGCAATAGTAGAGATTTTTCACTGATGGGTCATGCATTGATGGATCCACTGGTTTCGGTGTTCACAATGAATACTCATCTGCCTTCCGGAAACTTCAGGAAACTTGTTCCGTGAACAATGCGGTCCTAAGTAACATTGAGAGATTCTCTTCGTCGACTTTCTCTTTCGTTAATAGCTTGTCTGTTAAACGATTTGCTGATGTTTTTGACATATTGGATCCTTAATTACACTTTATATTGCCGTACTATGTGTTGAACATACTTGAACATGTCTTTACATAGCCGTAGGAACGCAAAGAGAAAGTCGACGAAGAGAGTCTCCCAATGTTACTTAGGACCTAATACATTGTTCAGCTTGATATGTTGCTGAGCTGGCAGCAATCAATTTCGCATTGGGGATAATTTCCGGCATGCCCATAGACCATTATTTCATCTTCTCAGATAGTCTCAGTTCTATTGAGGCCCTACAGTCGATGAAAACAGTGAGGCACTCATCTTACTTCCTTGCACAAATAAGCGAGCAGATGTGTGTGTTGGTCGAAAGATCATTTAAAATTACCTTTGTATGGGTCCCCTCACATTGCTCAATTCCAGGCAATGAGATGGCGGACTCTTTGGCAAAGGTGGGCGCACAAGAAGGCGAGATTTTTGAAAGAATAATTTCACATTATGATTTTTTCCCATTAGTACGTCAGAGTTCTCTTCAAAGTTGGCAAAACGATTGGACAAGTAATTCTCTTGGGCGGTGGTTACATTCCATTATTCCAAATGTTCCGTCGAGATCGTGGTTCAAAGGTCTGGATGTAAGTCGCGGTTTCATTCGTGTAATGTCAAGACTTATGTACAACCACTATTCGCTAGACGCACATTTCTACAGAATTAACCTCGTCGATAGCAATTTATGTAGGTGCGGAACCGGTTATGATGTCATCGCTCACGCAGTTTGGCATTGCTCGGATAATGTTGCCTCCAGAGCACAACTATTGGATACCCTAGTGGCCCGAGGTAGACAACCCTTCCGCGAGGTAAGAGATGTTTTGGGAATGCGTGATCTTCCCTACATGCAAGCGATCTACGTATTCCTTTGTTTGTCTGATCTAAGAGTGTAACGTCATCACCTCCCCTCCTTCCACTCTAGTAAATTCCCTGCCATTGTTTCCCAATTATATCACCCCTTTGTTTCCGTGCTACTTGTACCTGCCCAGTAAGCTGTGGTCACCCATCTGCGGCTTAGTTCCTGAAAGAGACTACAGCGACTGACGATTTGGTAGATGTCGCAACCATGAGCAGCAACTGATACCTGAAATAAGCTACCTACCTAGCCCCTTCCAAACGATAATGTGACCCATTAACCTCGAGCTAGCCACGAGTAATTGGCACCCCACTTTTACTAAAATCGAAAAATTAAAACAATGTTAATTACAATAACGAACATCGGCTCCGCAAAGTGTTATACATCGGCTCCGCAAGTGTTATAAACGAACTGATTAAAAAAAAATAGTTAAATTTTATCTTTTTGAGGAAATAACCAGTAACCGAAGCATTGTCAATATTATTCAACTCAAAAGTTAACATCAGTAATGCTGGATCGCATCAATTCATCAGTTTCACAATGAAGCGCTATATAAGCTTGAAAAGTAGTGACACTGTTAATGTCCAATAGCGAAATATTATGGCATAACAAAGACATAGCTTAGTTTGATCTTAGCTGGACCCTTTCAGATTAATCAACTAGATGCATTAAATGTCAGATACCCTATCATGCATGCTATGACAAGCATTGTGGTTACTTGGGTAACAAACAGACTGTCAATTTAACAAGTTAAAATTTTTCGCATGTTCACAGCCTTAGATGTCTATGGATTCACGCAAAAAATAAGGATACACTTCCCTTAGCAATTGAGCAGACGCAGAGGTAACCGCCCAAACACAATGATAACGGAAACGGAACGGAAAATGGCAATTTTTACAGTTGCTGCGAATGACTATGTCCAATTAGAATCGGTTTGGATCTAGCCTGTTTTCTTTCCGACAAGCAGGCATACTCAGATCAGGCTTTGCCGTTTTCCGTTTCCGTTATCATTGTGTTTGGGCCATTTTGTAAACAATGCCTTTAAATGTCGATTTCTCTTGAATCTTGAATCACTCTCGTGAAATAAAACCAGCATCTGGTAGAAAAATGTTAGTTCTACCATATGGAGTAGCTGGATATAGTAGGATGCATGTGGTTCGTGAGAGATCAACGCTTGAAGTCATTGTTTACAAATCGCTTTTAAGCCCTAATCATGGATTACTCGAGAATAATAATTCGAGAGAATTATTGTTCCCCTTTGAACACAGCTTTTCTGCGGTATAATAGCAAAGTAGGCGTAACAATCCGAATCCTCATTCTTGCAAACTGCCACTTCTGTCAAAAGTCAACAGAACCTTGACAACCTGTCAAAACGGTATATTTTACTCTTCATTCTCGTAGTTCGTTTCATATTCGTCGTACGGTACCGTTTTTACTCATCCTCATTATTGGCTCTGATAAGCTTATCCGTATATTTTTAACTCGATTTTCCTGCGTATTTCATCAATCGGGTAAGTCATCGACAAGTTTCCCACTACTCATCATCCAGTGCCGCAACTGTCCTCCTGGAAAACGGAGGAACCAACTTCTATTTGCGACTAATCAAATTGATCACTGTTTTTCTTTTTTCCTACCACCACCATCACCTCTACTGCCTACAATTACAATAATTTCTGATTATGATGGCTCATCATCTCTGTCGGGCTGGTCCTTCGACTTACGATGGCTAATTGTCTACCATTATCGCTGCCAACGGCGACTACCACCACCGATGTTGGTTCACTGATTTGCGTGCGCACTCACTTATCAGCTGCAGCACACAGATTGGTTCCCATATTTTTGCGGCAGTAATCGGGGGCCTTTGAGAAGGAACAGCGGAGATAACGAAAACAGTCGAGCTTTGATTCGACTCAACAGCACACCGGAGCAAACAATTCGACTGGAAGCTGCTGCTGAAGAATTATCTCTGAATATCGAAAAAAAACTCCAATCAAGCGCCAATGATATAGGCTGAGCAATTAGTTCCAACAGAACAAAGATAAGTTCCACTTCAAGGTGTCGAGGGCAAAGGTGAAGCCGAGACGAGCACCAAATTGAATAACAGCAAGTGTACCGCTGCAGCTTATCCAACGGCAGAATTGTGTCCGAGTATTCTTTTTTCGGTGAGTATCCACTGAATCGTTATTATTCGAGCGAGGAGATTGATGGGGACTAGAAACAATGTTTATGTAAATAATTGATCACGTCCTGTTTACTGTTGCTCTCGTCGGTGGCTTGTGGCTCAGTCGATCAATGAATTAAGTGTTTTGTGATTACGCTGGGGAAGTTCCCATTAGTGGGGCGCGAAAGGATAGGGCAGCGGGTTTGCAATTCTAGAGTGTATTGCGATGATTAGCTCGATAAGATATCAGACTGCGCTGCTGCACCTCCACACACCGTACGAAGATCGAATCGGTTTGATGAGTTACCAACTTATTAGCTTCTGTCGTGCTCGTTGTGATAATATTTTGATTATACACACCGAAAGTGCATACCACTGGCCGTTTCGAGGTGTGAGGCTCTAATCGAATTGGTGATCCATTATCGTCCGTTCGGTGACGCGTTTGCAGACATTAATTCGTATGGGTCGGGAGTGCTTTTGCGAATATTTTTTTAATATTATCAAACTTCTACTAACGCTCCTATGAATCTATGATTTTCAGCAACATTGCAGTTAGTTCTTCTCCGGATCCAAGAAAGTGATGCCTTAGAATGAAATTTTCTGAATATTCTGGAAATGTCCAAGATGTTCGATTACTTTAAGCTTTTAATAAAATCGTCGATCAGTTTATTTGATCAAACTCAGATCAACCTGACGAATAATCAGCGTTCAAAGCTCGCGAATCAACACAAATCCCTCCAATGTAATCCTTTGTGTTTGTACATTGTGAATGCCTACGTTAAGGGGATCCGGTTTTCAAGTACAAATGCGTTTTAGTACTGATATTTCGAATACGACAGTGAACTACTAGCAACAAACATTACCGGCCCCCTTGAAACTTGTTTCAACTTCATTTAAATATCATTCGGAGTCACCTTCGATGGGCAGGGGACATACTCTGTTGGCAGTACGCCTATACGTCCCCCTAGCCGTCTTAGTCGTAACCATCCGTACGATTTCATCAGGGTGAACTTCGGTGATACTAGCTAAGGGCCATTGCTTGTCTTCACACGAAGAATGACGATGCTCCCAATGCGGATGGTGCTTAGCGAATGACTCTTGCTCACTTGCTGAAGTCCGGTGAGGATCATCGGACAATAGGGCTAGAGGTTTTGAGTCGAGGGCAGCAGCAATTTGCACTAGCAGGTAGCAGGGTGGAAAAATTTAGCAGTTTTGGCAGAGCGCATTGCGGCTTTCCACAACCCCCTGAAATTGGGAGCTCGTGGAGGTATAAATTGTCACAATATTCCTTGCGGTTATAACTCGTTTCCTGCTATACATTTTTTTTTATAATTCGTGCAGTTCATGCTTCGAACCATAGAAATTTTTTATTTATTTTTTGTCTTGATTATCGAGATTTTCAGCCTTGGGCTGGTTCATCTCCCGTCGTAGTCAGTCAAACACCACTTTAGGGCGTTTTTCGTAACTTCTCCGGGGGTGAGATTCGAACTCGTGACTTAGGCGTGAGAGGTATGGATGTGACCTTAGAAATTAGTAGCATTGTCTGAGTGTATCTCGTTTAAATTCCATGGTGCCCAATGGATCTATGGAGTGAAGAAATGAATCCAACTAATGAGAAATCCATGAGGAGCTCTAGACAAATCGCGTTTGTTGTAAAGCAGATGAATATTGCTATGTAAACCTTCATTGGGACTGCTCGGCGATGAGGAGGCTTCAAATAGAAGGGACTGCAGTAATCAACGCCGGTTACTGAAAACGGTTGAGCAGGGCGAACTCGGGTAGGGGAAGATGTCCCATTGGCTGCTGAATCGGTTTGGGGTTGAAGCGAAAGCAACGATGGATGTTTCGCAGGATAGAAGCTATACATCTTTTTCAATGAATCAACCAGAATTCATGCCTTATAACGGTGAGAGTTACTTGATGACCACCAGAATGAATTTGACGCTGGTAATATTCAATGCCCTCTTCAGGAGCGGCTGATCATCGTCCTTGTGCCAGCGTGGGACTCTAAACAGTGCTGCACGATGGTCCTCCGGCGAGACAGGGGGCCGGGGGCCCTTAAAAAAATCAATGTTACAAAAAATACAGAAGTTAATACGGACCGGAACAATTTTCGATTTCGAAATCGACTTTCAAATCAGCGTATGATACAATCGATCGAGACCAGCCATGGCAAATCATGCACGAATATGTATTTCCGGAAAAACTGACGAGGTTGATCAAAGCAACGATGGATCGAGTGATGTGTGCCATCCGAGTCCGCTCTCGAGTCCCTTCGAATCTTGGAGAGAGTAACGGCAAGGTGATGGATTGTCGTGTTTGTTGTTCAACAGTGCACTGGAGGGTGTGATTCGAAGAGCTAGGATAGACACGAGTGGCATGATCTTCAGGAAGCCAACTATTTGGCTTCGCCGTCGACGTTAATATCGTAGCACGTAACTTTGAGACTATGGTGGAAACGTACATTAGACTTAAGGCTGAAGCTGGTAGGATTGGGCTTGTGATTAATGCGTTGCAAACAAAATACATGCAGGGAGAAGGCTCACGAGAAGACAATGTTAGCCTCCTAGCATGAGTTCAGATCGGCGGTGATGAAATCGAGGTAGTAGACGAATTCGTGTATCTGGGCTCATTGGTGACCGCCGATAACGACACCAGCAGAGAAATACAAAGGCGCATTATGGCTGGCAATTGTGCCTACTTTGGACTCCGAAGGACGCTAAGATCGAACAAAGTTCGCCGAACCACAAAGTTGACCATCTACAAGACATTAATTAGACCGGTAGTTCTCTATGGCCACGAAACATGGACATTGCTAGTGGAGGACCAACGCGCCCTTGGAGTTTTTGAACGGAAGGTGCTGCGTACCATCTACGGTGGAGTGCAGATGGAAGACGGAACGTGGAGGAGGCGAATGAACCACGAATTGCACCAGTTGCTGGGAGAACCTCCCATCTTACACATCGCAAAAATCGGTCGACTACGATGGGCTGGGCATGTCGTAAGAATGTCGGACGACAGCCCTGTGAAAATGGTTCTCGAAAACGAACCGACAGGTACAAAAAGAAGAGGCGCGCGACGAGCAAGGTGGATCGATCAATTAAAAGGCGACCTGCGGACCCTCCGCAGACAGCGAGGCTGGCGAGTGACAGCCATGGACCGATTACACTGGAGACAACTTCTGTGTACAGCAGAGGCCACGCCGTCTTTAGTCTGATTGGTATGGTAAGGTAATATTCAATGAGAACCATTTTACGAGTGAAAATTTAGGACTGAGGAAAGAGCGTGACGAAGGCGACCACCAACTCTAATGGTTCCTTGCTTATCATGGTTACTTTGCAGGAAATTCCCAACAGGCATACCCCGGGAAACCAAATCTGCGAGATTCTCTTCACCCGCTTCATGTTGCCATGGATGTCCGTAAGTGGATGTCTGAGTCGTGGAAACCCGATTGGGAATAAAGGTTTTCCATGTAGTCAGTGATGCTATGAAACGACGGCGTAGGATGGGAATCCTAAACAATAGCTTATCTTATGGGAAAAAATGCGGAAAATCGAATGGTGTTAGTATCACTCAGGGTTGATCACAATAAGTGTCCCGTTTTCCCCGATTCTCCCCTCATGTTGGATGCAAACTAGAATACTTACCAAAAAAATCAACTCTGTGCTATTATATTGAACCCAAGTGCACTATACATTTGCAGAAAAAGCTGGAGAACTGAATGGAACCAATTTTACTCTGATCGAATGCCAGAGAGTGGTCCATTTTACCCGATTTTTCCTCATACATGCATAAACTAATATAGGGTAGAAAACGGCTTAAGCACCCCGGGACCCTATTCCAAGCACGGGGTAAACGTTAACCTACAACGCTCATTTTTTGCAGTATGGTGCTTCACTAGATGGAGCATCATACTGCAAAAAATGCGCGTTATAGGTTAACGTTAACCCCGTGCTTGGAATAGGGTCCCGGGATGCTTAAGTCGTTACCTACCCTACTATGTGGTTTTTAAGATTTGCGCCAGTAAAATTACTCTCACTTGCACTTTGCTTATGTAACAATGTCCGGAAAATCGAATGGTGATGGTCTGGTGATTGGTCAACCCAAAATGAGACCAACACCATCCGGTTCCCCGCATTTTTTCCCATAAGATAAGCAATTTACCCAGCGCCGTCTAAATTATTGGGATTTTGAGTCCTTTTTTTGCCAACTGTACAACGGTTGAGTCTGACCAAAAGAATCGTAATGCAGGTAACCCACCTAAATCTGAACCATTGTGAGGACGCCATGCAACTGCTGTCAGGGTTGCAATTTCTCTGGGGAGAATCACCCGGGTGCACATTTCTAGCTCTCTTTGGTGAATCTCACTCAGTCTCTACGGAGATTTTTTCCTGACACCACAGTAGAGATTGTTCGACACAGCACGGGAGAGCAAGAGAATTGACAGTTCGCTACCTGAGCGTTCGTACACTCACTGCAGTGTGAACGACGAAAAGTGAAAGATCGAAAAAGGACTACACCACACTAATGTGAGTGAAACCTTGATTCAAACATTAAGAAAAAATCTCTGGAAAACGGGAACAAGAAAGTACAGTCCGAAGTTTTTTTTCGCGACTCACGGTTCCTTTTTTGTACTTTCAGAATATCATAGATGAACTTTACGAAGTATGGGCCTCAGATAGCCTAGTCGGTAAAGGCATGGAACTACCAATCCAAAAGGAGATGGGTTCGATTCTCAGTCCAGTCGACTTAAATAAATATCGACTTCCCTAGGCATAGAGTATCATTGTGCTTGCCACACAATATACAAATTCATTCATTGGTGATTGGCTTCAAAAGCTTAATAACTGTGGAAGTGCATCTAGAACATTAAGTTGTGAGAGCCTGGCAATCAGCTAACTGCGATAAGCAATATGCGCCGAAAAGAAGACGAAGAACATTAAGAAATCAGTAACATTGTAAAAATGTTCAAATTCAAGTGTTGCGGTATAAAACTAACAATGAAGATTTTCTCCAGGGTGACTCTCCCCGGTGAAATAATTCTGCTCTCTTCGGTGCTTCTCAGAGATCATTCACACGCTCCGGCCTGTTGTGTGGTGAGGGTGCAAACCAATGAGGTCTATACAGGTGGAGAAGCAGTGGTTAAGTTGTATTAGTGCAATCCAAAATACTGTCATTGTGTTCGTGAGATGATGCACAGCTGTTTTTTTTGTAAACATGCGTGACGTAGATCTCCAAAAACAACAATTTACAACAACAGCAAATCACAAGATGGAATGTTTATTTGCAGTAATTAGTATAGTTTTTAAAAGGTTTCGGTTGAAACATACCTTTTTGTGCACTAAAAGGATGCGGGAAAAAACTTAACTTGTTTTGTTATTACTCGTTTGTTTTTGGAGTTTTATGTCACTACCCGAAATCATGGATTGTTTACACATTTTTCGTTACTAATACCGACAAACACCCTGCTCTTCGCCACCTGTATAGACCTCATTGGGTGCAAACGGCAGACACTTTGGTGTCACTCAACTTGTGATGTCTAGCAGAGAGTGGAAACAAAACAAAAATCTGAGTTTGCGTTTGCCAATGTGCGGAGTACCTTTTCACTAAGCACCCTGCTAGCACCGAGGAGAATTGCATCCCTGACTGCTGTGTCAGACAGTTCGCGAGTCGACATCGGATATCGCCATATTATCCGACCCATACCGTATCCCAGCCGGCAACGGCAACTGGTTTGCGGACAGGTCCAATATGGTGGCATTATGGACGACGAGCAAGTACAGGTATACCTCGATAGTACGTACATCAACTTTCACACTTCAAATCTCAATTGCATCAAAACTACAAATTGATCTGAAATCTAATACAACCAAAAGAAAGAAGGGAAGGTTGTTCTTTCTTTTAATTATATCAGATTTCATATACAGTCAGTAGTTTTTATGCAATTGCGATTTGAAGTGAGTGAGTTGATGTACGTACTATCGAGGTATACCTGTATCCGGTTCAGGAGGTTGTGTCTACCACAAACTAAGGCTTCGCGGTTGTAAAAGTGAATGGAGTGTTCTTCTGCAGCTGCTACGCAGCGCCAAGATAGTCGATCGAACACCGGAACTCAATATGCTCGATCGTATGACAACTGAGCTAACTGGCCTAGACCCTGTTGGTAATAGCGGGGGACTTCAACGCTTGGGCGCTCAAGTAGAGGAGCTGCCTTATCAATCTCTGGGACCAGATTCTTCTGGAGGCCTTGGTTAGGCTCAATGTGGACCTAGCCAACGTAGGTACCAAGAGTACCTACCACGAAACGGAGCGGAAACGATAGTCGATGTAACTATCAGCAGTCCTGTGCTGCTTAATAATTGGAGGGTGGATGATGGCTGTACCCGTAGCAAAAACTTGGCGGTTCATTATTGTATCGTTCACAATACAAGGCAGCGTGCGGATGGAGGACGTACAACTTTGATGTAGAGACATTTAAAGAGGCACTTGAAAAGGAACGAAACTTACGCTAAACCCAGGAACCTCGTGGCGAACGACTCGTTAACACATTTACACGAGCGTGCGATGCGACCATGCCGAGGGAAGTCAAACCGAGGAATGGCAGATCGCCGGTGTATTGATGGACGGAGTCGATCGCTGACCTCCGAAGAATATGCCTCCGCGCAAGACGGCGGATGCAAAGAGTACAGTCCGTCGCCGATAGAATTGAGTGGTGAGGGGCGCTATTCGCCGCGAAGGCTGCGCTAAAGAGGCTCCCGAAACGTTTAGGGTGGTGATGCAAAGGTGTCTGAACGAGGGCGTCATTTCGTACGCCTGGAAAATTCAGACTCTAGTGTTGCTACCAAAGACAGGGAAGCCACCAGGGGATCCATCGGCATATAGACCTATATGGCTGTTGGATACAGCGTACAGGGTAAGGTGCTCGAAAGGCTCACCCTCAACAGACTGACAAAATACCCGGAGGGTATAGGCGGTCTGTCTAACAACGAGTTTGGCTTCCATAAGGGAAGTCGACGGTGGATGCCATTCTATCCGTCACCAAGACGGCCGAAGCGGTTATCCAGCGCAAGAGCCGAGGAGTCCGCTACTGTGCAGTGGTCAACCTTGACGTGAGAAATGCGTTCAATAGTCGGGTGACGATAGCCGACTCGCTCCAACGCCCTCATGTTCCTGGGTACTTGTACAAGATTCTGGGAAATTATTTCCTGAACCGCGTACTAGTGTACAATACAGAGGTAGGCCAGAAACGTTTTCAGATCACCGCAGACGTCCGACAAGGTACGATCCTGGGTCCGGTGCTATAAAACACGGCACGATGTAAGATGAGGTACTACGGCTTAAGTTCCCAAACCGGGTGATGATCGTCGAGTTCGCAGACTACATCACCCTAGAGATATGTGGTGAATTAATTGAAGATGTGGAGCTAACGGCCTCGCACTCCATTGGCATTATGGAGAGATGGATGAACTCCAGGAAACTGGAACTAGCCCATAATAAGACTGAGGTCACGGTTGATAACAACCGAAAATCGGAGCAACATGCGACGATTAGTGCATGTAACTGCATAGTTGAACCAAAGAGGTCTTTGAGGCACTTGGGGGTCATGATCGACGATAAGCTGTCCTTTGTCAGTCACGTCGATTACGCTTGCAAGAAAGCCTCTATGGCTGTATCCTGCATGATGTCGAATAGCTCGGCAGTGCAAGGGATTAAGCGTAAACCAAGAGCGTGAGTACCAAGATCTGCATGAGTATCCTAGAGAGTACGCATAGACTTATTTAGGCACATAAGTGGTTAGTGCATACCGAACGGTATTACGAGACGCATACCGCGGGGATCCTAGCGGGGATGTAGAGTGCTTTGAACAACGTGGAACACGAGGTTTCCGAAAGACCACTAGCGCCTCATATATGGTTAAGTGCCAAAGTGAATGGAACAACTCCACTAAAGATCGGTGGATCTACTGACTAATCCCGGAACTATCTGGGTGGGTCAGTTTGTGACACGGTGAAGTGAACTTCAACTTAACGCAGATTCTGTTAGGCCATGGTTGCTTTAGACAATATCTGCATAAATATGGGCATGCACCAAGTGCGCAAGAGTTGAGGAAACCGCGGAACATGTGTTTTGCGCAAGCAAACGCTTCGACTGCGCGAGATCCGGCATGATAGCCGTAAGCGGTCACGACTCGACACAATAATCTTCCTCGCAGTCTTGCTTCTCCTTGGATCGAGCCGGTTGAACATCCACCTTCCAAAACCTCTCCAAAATTTATTCTAGCCTGCCGGTAGTAGTTGCCGTACAACATCGAATTGATTCCTTCTGCTGCAAACTGGTGTCACTACCTGATATAATATACCCAAACGCAGAATCTACGAGGATGAGTAGCTCTGGCCCCAATATTACTCGGGTCATCGCTCTTTCGTACAGAATACTGAAGAACTGCTCAGCCCCGAGTAACAAATCGATGTGACCACTGATATTCAACTGTAGCTCCTTTAGAATTTTCCAATGTGAAACCGAAGGCTCAGAGGTCACTTGCTTCAAACCCAAAAAATCTAATCCAATCGAGAAATCTGAGACTCTAGAATTAACTAGGATAGGAACGCATATGGACCTCTGCTTTAGTTTCAGCATTTGACAAAGTCGTTCGCTCAAACTTCCTCGCTTTGCTCCTACTCTATAAGATCCAGCTGCTTGTTCATCCACTACCTCGTTCGGATCTTCGTCTTCTATTCCAGCAGCAACGTGTGCTCTTACTTTGCTGCTCCTTTTTACTGAACCGGTTGTCGCATTATGACGAACCGAGTTACTGTTGTTTCCCGCACTATTAGATTGAAATCCTGGATGAATGATAGAATTATATTGCTTTCCGCATGCCTTGCAGCTGAATTTTGAGCTGTTATCTCGCACCCAGTGACCAGATTTGAAGGAGTTGCTGCATTGTCAAAGTGCAATTGACAAAGTCCAATTTCTCCTTCAGTCCGAGGCTCTGGAACTTTGCGCACCGATTCAAAAAGTGCTGCTCGCCACAACTCTCACACGCTCACTCTTTCCAGCCTCCATTGACGTGTGTATCGACAACCGCTCACGTTTTGCTGGTACCTTCGTTTGTAAACTGTCGACCTTGCCAGTATTAGACTGCACCGCATCCAGAACCTTCGTCCACTTCTCCAAAAAGTCCACTAGCGCCGTAAATGTAGGATCTCGCAAAGATGCCGCGTGATGTTCCCACAGCTGCAGAGTGTGCGTATCTTACTTCGAACACATCCAATGGGCTATCAACGCTCCCCAGTGTCCGGTCTTCTCTCCCAACTGCTTCAAAATCTTCAGTCGTTGATCAAATTCATCTACCTACCAATCCGTGTATTTACGTCGCCAACTCCTCCTCGATTCTAGGAAACTCCATTAGTGCCTGAAGATGGTGCTTCCTCAGCAAGTATTCGTTTGAGTAACGCTTCGTAATAAGGAGTGTATCGGAAATAAGCTGTCCACAAACTTTTTTCAAATTATGTTGTAAACCGATATTTTATTCTTACAAAAAATTGATCCTTTATTGTACGAGGTTGAACTTGAACATTATGAAGACCGGATGAAATTTAAGTTATTTCTTCACGAATTTTCAAACTTTGGATCGAATGTTCTTCATCAAGTTCCGGACAAGTGTTGCATCGCATTTTTTGGACGCTTGAGCCCAATTTTTTTTTGAACTCCTGCATGTTCCCAGCTGCCTTATCAGTCTTCTTGATGACCCTCTTCACGATTGCCCAGTAACGTTCGATGGGTCGAAGCTGAGGGCAATTTGGTGGATTGATATTTTTCTCAACGCAATCTATACCCTTTTCCGCAAGCCAATTGAGAGTGGTTTTGGCATAGTGAGCCGACGCTAATTCCGGCCAAAACAGTGGAGGTGTACTATGCTTCTTATATAAAGGCAACACTCTCTTCTGGAGACAATCAGATCGATAGATTTCCGCATTTATAGTTCCGGTAGTGTAAAAAATGGTGGACTTCAAACCACAGGAAAATATTGCTTGCGATACCAGTACCTTTCGACAGAATTTCTCCACTTGAATCGACCTGTCCGCATCGCTCACATCCTCCCCAACGACGGCAGTAAAGTATTGTGGACCTGGAAGGGTTTTTGAGTCCTCCTTTACATAGGTCTCTTCGGCCATCAAAACGCATGCATCCGGACGCTGCAAATAACGCGAATATAATTTCCGGGCCCTTGTTGCTACTCGCTTCTTCTGTTCTGCACTTTGTTACGAGATTTTCTGCTTCTTGTAGGTCTTCAGGTGGTTTCGCCTCTTGATACACTGGATCATTCCAACACTCGTTCCTGCTTATTTGGCCAAATCACGTATTGACATTGATTTACTCTTCATGATTAGAGATACCACTTTCTGCTCCAGTTTCGGGTTGGAAGAACCGGGTTTTCTGCCTCTTCCTGGTAGCTCATCCAAAGAATAGTGTTCCCCAAACTTATTAATGATGGTTTCAACACTCGCATGATGAATTTCAAACCGCTACGCCAATTTTCGCATAGTAATACCCTTCTCACTTAGCCATGTGTCCAGAACCTTAATTTTCACTTCCTTTTCAATACGCGACATTTTGAAAACGCAGAATTTGAACCGCACAAACAAGTAAATAAAAGAAAGCTGACAGTCAAACGCACAGCATGCAGTGTTCAGAGTATAAAAAACCATCACAAATACATGCGTACAACGCAAATGTATGTGGATAGCTTATATTCGATACACTCCTTACGTAAAGTGGCGTATGAACGGCTATAGCCTTGCCTCCGGAAGTGGTGCGATAACAGGCGCTTTTGGAAGGGCCTTGGATATCCGACACCATGTACAATCTCTTGCCACTCTTTGAACAAGCCATCTCAGCTTCGCGACTTCGTAGCGTTGCCGCATTTTGGTTACCACGATTTCGCGGTTGGCGTGTATGATGTTTAGGGAGAATAGCTGGGATGATGTTTAGGGAGAATAGCTGGGAATTTTGCATGGAATGGAAGGAATTTCGCCGCTCCAATGCGGCCTCGCATTCGCAGAACGCCTTGTCTGTCCATAAAAGGCCAGGTCTTGTAGATGCTGATGGATTCAGGAACGGTAGGATGCTTTGCTTCTGGGTTGCCGCTTGTCTCTTCTAGCAGGACTCTCTCTTCCGGGAAGATTTCCGTTTGCACCATCTTCAAAAGCAGAATATCCGCTTGCACGAGTTCAGCCTGGGTGAGAATCTCGTTCCGTAGACTTTGTTCCACATTCTTTCGACGCAGGCCATGAATGAAGCAGATGGCGTATGCGGTTGTGCGCTGCAGTTTCAACCATCTGCTGAATCTAGAGTAATCTATCAGATGTTCGGATTTCCAGTGCGCCTGGATACGTCGAACTTCTTCGTGCGTCGTACCCACAATTGGTTGTTCGAGCCTTGACTCTTCGGCACCAGGTAGGAACTCGGGTCCTGTGAACCAAGGACAGCTGAACTCCAGGTTTGGACCACTCTTCCATTTCGTGGCATCATCGGACATGTTCATCTTGGATCTTACCCATCTTCAATCTTGCGGATCATTCAAGGTCAGGATTTCTCCAACTCTTAAGGACTCGAACTTGTGGTATTTTCGATGATCAGATCGGATCCATGCCAGTACCGTCGTTGAGTCACTCCAGAAGAACCGCTGCGATGCAGGTAGCGTATGGTATTCAAGGACAGCCGTTGGGAATCGCACTCCCAGAACTGCAGCTTTCAGTGCAGGCCTTGGTGTTGACAGAGTCTTCAGAGAGAAGCAGAATTATCAAATGTACAAACACAGCAATCACAACATTGTTTAAATTTACATCACAACAGAAAGGCCAATTTGAAAAATGTTCCTAGAAATTACTAAGATCATAGCGATTGTACTAACACAATGCCTTCCATCATCTTTGAAAAACTTTCCTTTCAAATCGTTCAGAACAATCTTCGGTTTCCAGTATACTTCCGGTCCGACTTTACTTTCACTCTTTGCCACATGTTGTTAATTTTTTTCGTCACTTGCTTAACGGACATGACCTTGTGTGCTTCGCTGACGACGTTTGAGATTTTACCAGCTTTTCAAAAGGATGCCAGAATATCCACAAACTTCGCATCATCAGCAGTTTTTTTGCCGGTAGTTTCGCTGCCCGTTAGATTCTGATTTCCATTTTAACTATCCTCACCTGAAAAGAAAAAAAAAATAGCGTATGGTTAGCTTATTTGTAATATTGGTAAATAGAATAGACTTACTGTGATTCTGTTCATCCTCCAGATACTCCTCGTTGAAGGGATCGTCAGACCACTTCCCGTATTGATATTTCAGACAATTTTTTTTGTTTACAAACAATGCTTTTTTGACCTAAAGGCCAGTCTTAAGTCGATAAGTCGGTATCGTGTTCGAAAGAAATTTCTTTTTCTATAGATCATTGCACGATGGCGTCACTAATGCAGTTTTGACAGTTCAGGGAGCTTGTTTACGTGGACTTCGAATATTTTCGGTACGATCGGTTTGAGACTTTGTGCTTTAAATTTATAACGATTGAAGTAAAATTGCAGGAAAATAGAAACCACTGCTTATTTTTAAAATCCTTTTCTGAATCTAATCATACAGAATCCGGAAAAAGTCAATGAAAATTTTCGATTGAGCGGTTTAAATTATAACACCTTGTAAACAAGCTCCCTGAACTGTCAAAAAAGTGAGGTTAATACGTTCGGTGCAATGATCTATACCAAACCCATGTTAAATTCCGTTTACTGAAACGGAAAAGTAAAGAATCGAAAAGAAATTTCTGCAGCAGTATGTACCTGAAAAGAACGAAAAATAAATGTAATTAGTAAGGTTCCCACGCAAACTAATGGTAGCTGTCACTTTTACTTTCGGAAAAAATGTTCCGCTCGATTATTCCGTAAGTAAAGGTGACAAAATTGAGCAAATGCTCAAACAGTTTACTTTACTCAAACTGGTTTGCTTGTGAATATACATTATAATAGATCATTGCACGATGGCATTTTATTTATATAGCCTAGTATGTCCCATTTTCTTCGAGTACAGTCTTTGATATTCGTGTATATCTGGATGTTGAAAAATTCACTCACATTGAAGGACGTATTCCAGGATTCTTTTTGATCAAATAGCGGCAGTTGCTGCGTACGCGTTTGACGGCGGAATCTGATGGCGATATTCCTTTATGCGATGATTTCTTTAGTGTAGTGTTGTAGGCCAACTCTCCATATGGTTTTCTTTTGGTTCCATAATCGAGGATTGTGGTGACGACTTCTTTGCCTTCTGGCACTTTGAAGATTTATCTTTATTCATTAGAATGGTGTGTCTAAAACTTATATTGACATAAAATCTCTGTGATTAAAAACAACCGTCCATAAGCATGTTACTTTTGTTTCGGTACGAGAAAGTCAACATTGATCCTAATACACTAACCACTACTCTCATATTCCAGGTCAACCCCGCACCAAGGGCACCATAGTCAACCATGGGTCAAACGCTGTCGGAGCCGGAAACGTCGAAGGAGTCGGCATTCTGCCAGAACGACTACTACAAGGTGGGATCGAGCTGCATGCAAGGCTGGCGCATCCACATGGAGGACTCGCACACGCACATTCTCTCGCTACCGGATGATCCGGGAACGGCTTTCTTTGCCGTGTACGACGGTCACGGCGGAGCCAACGTTGCCCAGTACGCTGGAAAGCATCTGCACAAGTTCGTAACGAAGCGGCCGGAGTACGGGGACGACTTGAAGACGGCTCTGCAACGCGGCTTTCTGGACATTGATGAGGCTATGCTTAATGACGAATCTCTGAAGGAACAGATGGCTGGTTCGACGGCGGTTGCCGTCATGGTGAAGAACGACAAATTGTATTGTGCTAACGCTGGAGATTCGCGGGCCATCGCTTGCATAAATGGAAAACTAGACGTGCTTTCATTCGATCACAAACCAAACAATGCTAGCGAATTGGAGAGGATAAAGCGTGCCGGAGGTTACGTTGAATATAATAGAGTAAATGGATACCTGGCCCTGTCGAGGGCATTGGGAGACTTTAGTTTAAAACGAAACGCCGACAAATTGCCGGAAGAACAGGTTGTGACAGCATACCCGGACGTGGAAGAACGAGTGGTTGGTGAGGACTTTGAGTTTATGGTAATTGCGTGCGACGGAATTTGGGACGTGCTTCCCAGCCAGTCGGTTATGGAATTCGTTCTGACGGAGATTGCCCAGGGTATTTATCCACAAAATATTTGCGAAAATCTAATGACACGATGCCTGGCACCGGACTGTCAGATGGGTGGCATCGGTGGAGACAATATGACGGTGATAATCGTTTGCTTTCTCCACGGGCGACCATACGAAGATTTGGTAACCCGCTGCAAGGAGCACGTTGCCGAGATGAACAGGAAGGCGTCGGAGATGTTCATTGAACACGAGTCTAGCTTTGTGCCGGAACAATCCAGTTCCAAGGCATCGTTGCAGGAGAACGGTGGCAGTGATTTGTCTCCACTTACCTCTCCGGAGCAATCTCCGAAGGCAACACCCAGTGAAAAGACAAAACAATCCGGGGACGGGCAATCTTCGCCGGATGAGGACGATACAAGCGAGGAATTGGATCTGAAGTAGACAGGAAGCGGTGCGGTTGACTATTGGCTATAGTGGTTTGTTCCCCGTTCCTATTGTTCTGTTTTCCGCTCCAGGTCCTGTCGTGGCTTGTTTAAAACTGTAAAATTTCTTAGATTGTAATCCCGACCGGTTTTATTGCTGTCAAATGCAAGAGGGCACTAAGTTTTAAATTTAGCTTCGTACGTATTTTTTCAAATTCTCAAAATTTATTCCAGTAGGTTGACCCATTTTTGGCATAATTTTTTTTTATTCCTGAGTTAATGGGCCTCGTACAAAGTTTTAAGTTTGTAGTGTAATCATTTTTTTTTTAAACAATATTTCTTAGATCTCCATGTAGATTTTTACTGAGTAAGACATTTTTTGTTAACTTCTTTCCGGTCTATTGCTCCGGAACGTCTATTGCTCATTTTCCGTCGATTTCTCATAAGAAAGACAATTGGTGTCAGGCTAGTTACACGATGAAGATACCTTGTAGAAGAATCGTTTAACTTTGATCATGTATGCTAATGTTTAGGACGCAACCATTCAGTTAATGATGATGAAGAGTATAAATTTCCTTGAAATATGGTGTCGACCCAGTGTAGTAGAGAAATAGTGTGTGTGTGCGGCTGCGAAAATACATGAATAGACAGAAGTGATGAAAGCGTGACGTTGTTTTACTCAAACCTTAGATATTTGACATTCTCGTGTGCACCAAGCCGGGATAATACAAAAATGCGAGCCAAAAAAACCGAAGAGATCAAAACAAAAAGGACAAGATGCAATTACCTACGATAAATACGCTTCTCTACTGTAGTGAAAAGAAATCAAACCTTTAGTAGAAATACTTTTTTTATCATCCTATACATAGGTACCTAATATAACTTACACGCACTTCTTGTCCAGGAAACTAAGGTAACCGGACATCCGGGGACTGGTATAACTATCTAGGAATAGTACTGTTTTTCTAGAGAATGTTCTTTTTTTGTGGCACCTTCCGTTCTTTATACCTTAGTGGATAAGCTTTTCAAATGTCGAGCAGTGCGCAGTTTAGGAGCATAGCAGAGAGTTCGAACGGAAGCGCAGCGTGAATTAGTTGGTGCGGCTTGTGCGGTTCGTAATCTGTTATCCTTCTACTTTGTGTGCTAGTAGATGTCAGTGTGTTCGCGATGGAAGTTAAGAGAATACAAACCGAAAACCTAAATATAACAATATCCAATAACCGTAAACAATGTTAGCGATTAGAAGTCCGAAGAGACTGTTTAGTAGTCTGTACATTGAACGTTTATAACCCATTAAATGCGCCGCCCCCCTGTTGTATGCCATATGTGCCGGATTCTTGTGCTGCGTTCGGAGATTATAACATTTGTGTACATATTTAGGCCGCAGGGGTGTCTCTTCAAACGGAGGGGGTTAGTTCCTTTTCGAGCATGTCAAGCGCATCTACAGTGTACTGTCTGAGCAACAAAACAGCATATTTTAAAATAAATATTTTCAAAAAACAAAAAGGCATTTTCAATTGTAATTAAACATGTGAAATTCTACCAATGAAGGTTAGCGAAATGTTAATCGATTTGATTAATCCAAAGCGGCATACAAATACAGTATTTTCCCCTAAAAACAAATGCGAAAATCCATACCTCAGTTTCAAAGTTTTTTCATAGAAAATGATTAAAAAATCATTTTATTTAGGGAATCGTTTTTTAAGCCTTTCATGATTACATTACTCAATATGTCCACCATTTTTCTCGAGCACCTGCTCCAAACGGGGACGCAATCGAGAGCATACCTTCTCATTGTATGAGTCAATCATCGATTTCCATTCATTGGTAATGGAAGCTTTCAGGGCACCAACACTAGGGTGTGCCTTAGCCTGAACATATGCCCATATTGAGTAATCCAAAGGATTCCAGTCCGGGCTACTAGGATTCCAAATGTCCTTTGGCCAAAATCCTATGTTTTCCTTCAGGCACGCTGGAGTCCTTTTTGAGGTATGACATGGTGCTCCGTCCTGTTGGAAAACGACGTGTTGGTGTGCTCCGAAGTTGGCTTTCATCCATGGCAGAACGAGGTTCTTCGAAACCTTGGTATTAACTCAGCACTCAGTGCTCAGCACTCAATGCTCAGAAATCAGTGTTCAGTGCTCAGCGTTTCAGAGCTCAGCTTTCAATGCTCAGTGCTCAGCACTTCGTATTTAGTGCTCAGCCATCAGTGTTCACTGCTCAGCACTCAGTGCTCAGTGCTTAGTGCTCAGCACTCAGTTCTTAGTGCCCAGCATTCAGTGCTTAGTTCTCAGCTTTCAGTGCTCAGTGCTCAGAACTCTGTGTTTAGTGCTCAGCACTCATTGCTCAATACTCAGAACTCAGTGCTCAGTGTTCAGCACTCAGTGCTCAGTGCTCAGCAATCAGTGTTCAGAGCTCAGCACTCAGTGATTAGTGCTCAGCAACCAGTGTTCAGTTGCCCAGCGTTTTAGAGCACAGCTCTCAGTGCCAGAGACGTTGTTGGTGGCGTCCCTGGAAAAGCAAGAAGACGCCCCAACTTATATTGTTTTTTGCATGTTTTGTTTCAATTAGTCATTTTATACACTCTTGAATGATTATTTGTGACTTATATTGACAAATCTATCTTCTATATATATAAAAATGAAATGCTGTCCGTTCGTGACGGCATAACTCACGAACGACTCGATGGATTTATTTGATTTCTTTTTTATTTGATTCGTCTTGGTTCCCAACAGGTTTATATGAAGAAAAAATTGGAAAATTTTACTAGAAAATGAGAAAAAATCATAAAAATCAAATTGTTATTTTGTATGGGAATATCATACTATGCTAGACAGCAAGACCATCTTTCGATTTGTAAGGACAAACCGGTGGAAACTATTATAATGGCTTCGCAACTAACTAAAAACAAAGAACGAGAGAGGAGAGAATCACTGATTGTTACTTAGGACCTTTTGAGAAGATGTACAAAAAATGATAATACGCTAGAGTCGCTTATTTCGCAATTTTTTACGGGGTTGTCGGAATTTGAGGCGGTTTTCGTCATTCAAACAAGTAGATAACGTTCGCTTATATTTGATCAAAAACGCGTTTCAAACCTAACTTTTCTCGCTTTTTGCAAAGTTTTTGTAAATTACGGGTTTTTTCGTAGATTTAGGAATTTACTCGATTTTTTAAAGTAGGTTTTTTTCCATCGCACTCACTCTTGTGTAAAAAGTAACTTCAGTGTATACGATTTATAGCGTGTAGATGCACGCATAAACTGGAACGTTTGTATTGGTGACACCTCGCAGCGAGATGTAAATTCTAGATCAACAATAGAATAGGGCCTATCAACATTTGTAACCAAATATTCCTGAGCCCTTTTTCTCTTAAGCCATAAGCCACCCACGCAAATCAATACCATAATAATGTAGGGAAAAGTTTCTCTACACGATGATGCTATAGATTGCGTGTGTAGCCTATGGCTTGCAAGAAAAAAGGCTCAAAAGTATATGTTTACAAATGTTGATTAACCCTATTCTATTGTTGGTCAAGAATTGGAATGAAGGTCAATGGAAAGTGAAGGTTTTAGTTTATGTCTTTTGTGTTGAACTGACAGATGTGTAATTACGTTTTTGTTTACATTAGTATCGTTCGCTGTGTGTTAAATAGTATATCAGGAATGTGAAATCGACGATATTACTAGAATTAAAAAAAACAAACTAAGTTTCGATTTCAGTTAATTTCAATTAGTATTATTGTACAATGCCTCCAACTAGACAGAATAATATCGGTCGGCTGCTAGCTCAGTAAACTCTCGAATGAGACAAAGCGACGATCACCGTGCAACTCAAACTGAATTGGATCGACAACCGATTTCACGGGCTCGAATAATGTTGAGTGAAGAAGAAAGAGCAGCTCAAAATACAAGCGATGGAGTTAGAAAGAAGCGTAATCGGCATGTATCAGAAAGATCTGGCAACAACCGTGCCCAACATAACCGTATAAATAAATTACGAAGGCAAGCCTACATTCCACAAAATCTTGATGACAATTCGAATATATCAGTCGCATTGGATCAATGAGTGTAGTTTGTTATCATTGTAATACATTGAAGTTCCCAAATGAAACACCAGAGCCTTTGCGCTCATTTGTGTCGGGATCAGGAAGTGGTTCTAAACATTTTCTGCAGAACATCCAGAGTTATAATGGTTGTTTTCAAATGACTTCTTTTGGCGCAACTCACATAATAATATTTAAAAGTTTTCTTGAACATTGTACCTTAAGGATTCAAAGAGTTTAAAAATTAGTAAATTATGAAATTTTGAAAGCGTCTATGGTCAAATTTACCAAAAAGCGAATTCAATGTTGCCACCGACGGACGCAGACCATAAATTTCTACAGATTTATTTCAAGGGAGATTAACTCAGCAACATTATTCCACCATGAAGCGGGACATTGTACAACAAGTGCAAGCGATGCTTCATGAGCCCAATGGATTGATTAAAATGTTCAAGACTACTCTAGATCGAATGCTTGCGATTCGAGCTAATACCATAGACTAACTCTAAGATCAGTAGGTCCCGAACAAATACGATTTTTTGCTTGGCTCAGTCATTACTAGCACATCGGTCCCAATCGGTCCCAAGCTTAATAATATGCCCCTAATAATGAACTCACACGAACACACTCTCAAATATTCTGTCAAAAGAACACAGCAAATCAAAACAAAGGCGCAAATATGTACAGCAAGGTGCTAGCTTCAAGGTGTACCTCAGACCAAGGGGTTCTCCAACAGTGAATCAATTCGCAAGTTGCATATTGATTGTTGCTAATACCTTCTTCAATTTTTCAATAAGTAGTTTAATTGTAAGCAGGACAACGTCTGCCGGGTCAGCTAGTTATTAATATTATTGTAAATATTGCACATAATGAGTTAACAATATTTTATCCACATCGACTCATTTTTATTGTTACATTTACAAGTTTGTGTTATATCGAGTCTTATAGATCAGAACAGCATTACAAAATCATGTTTATCTATTGAACTAACTTTTATTCACGTTTATATTTACTGAAAGTTCAAATTAATTCATAACTTTGCCTTACGTGCCCTAGCTAAAGCAAACTGATCAACAATAAAACCTAAATCAAGGTCTGATAGCGATGCCTTTTCTGTCGAAAGAATGGCCAAGCCAGAGAGTCTGTCTTACGTAATTCTACGACGAAGATAGTTGTTAATTACTACGTTAATTAGCTACGTTCACATGATGCCACTGTAACTGGAAGTGTCAAAAAATACGTAGAGCCGTTTCGACGGTAGGATAAACATCTTGGAGAGAATATCCAAGGGTACAGTTTAATATGTCTAACGGAGTAGAAGAGCTCAGGTCAGGCAACATCTCACCAATTTTCCGTTTAAAAACTTCTACTTCAGATACAAGCTCTACTGCATCAATATCAGCAGCATACTTTAAGGGTCACCCACAATTGATACGTTGCGGATGCGTTGACGTGTATTTGACAGAAAGCCAATGGCAAAACTGTCAAATTCACGCAAACGCATCCGCAACGTATCAATTGTTGAACCAGTTAGTCAAAGGCTGCGCCTCCTTAAATTGTGGAATAGTCTCAGATGCGAGTCTGTGTCCTGTCAAAACTGAGAATTCCGATGCTAACTCCGCCATTGATTTTTCATGCTGCTCCACATGTTGTAGTATTTTGTCAAATATCGAGCTTAAACCTGTTTTCACTCGATAGAGGGCTCGATTATCTGTGGTGTCATCGATTTATCTCATTTTCCGCTGTCGTGTTCCTTGAAATCGTTAGCGATACCAAATTCATTTTTCTTTCGCATGCTTCATTTCACGGTCAACTATGTACATCAGTTTTCATTTCGTCGAATGATGTTTGTAAACCTCTGTTTATTTTACTGGCCACGTCTATGGTGATGGTTTTTGACTGACGTTTACTTTGTCGTTGTTAATCAAGATTATATCTCCATATGTCAAGACCTCAGTT
>JASCZW010001951.1:0-120671 GCA_034211315.2 Aedes japonicus | reverse complement strand
GACCGGCTATCCCAGCTCGATCATTGCGTAACAAATACTCAGCCTATTATTAGCGGTAATGGTTTCGAGCGCTTATCTCGGCCCGGTGAAGTAACTACAAAACTCAAGATGTTTACCCTTACGGGTCTCAAGAGTGCTCGGCCTCGTTTGCTTTCGCATGCTTTTGCGTGGATGGCTGACCTTCTTCAGGCTTTCCACACAAACACTACGCAGCACCTTCGCTACTCCACATGAATGCGGAAGACATGGTACTCTCTAAGTGCACTTAATAGGCCCCAATAGATGGATACCTCTCAATGCACCGAACAACCAACCACTGCACTATAGATTGAACGATCGAACCGGGTCGATCAACCTGTTTCTTTTTTCGTACGATGCATGCATTTTTTTTATTGCTGGCTCTAAGACTGGGCGGTCACATTCAGAAGTCAGTCGCGCGTCGCCGTTGTCGTCGCTGGGCTCACGTTCAAACGATCGATTGGCGCTATTCGATGTCCGTCCGTCCGTCCGTCGACCGTCCTGATCATTGCTGGTCCTGAACCAAACTATAACTACACGTATTTTGCTGATGACGGGTGGGTGATGAGTTCCAAAGTTGTTCCCGTTCCGACGGACGTTCTGAAATTGCAGCGTAAGTGGATTATGAAATTATCGTTGAATGTCCCAGATTCAATGCAAATAAGTACCAGCTGCTGGTGGTGCATTTTTCTGCCAACAGTACCTGCACATGGTGATTGTTTTTCGTGTCGCATCGTTAAAATCATTGACTGACGTGACTCTGTCGGCAAGTGGCATGCTGGACGTTGCAATGGAAGAGCCAAGATCGCTTTAGGTGCCGCCGTCTGTACGACATCCAGCTATGTACTTGAAGACACGAAAGATAAAAAGCGTGTGCTCGTCGACAAGAGAGCGCGTGCTATATGCGAAATGACCGCAAGATGACATTGGCACAGCAGCCGGTACCCTTGTGTGCCATTATGGCAAAGAGAGAGAGAAAGGAAGAAATGCCGCTGTTGACTTGTTTATTAAATGCATTTGCAGTAAGGCTTTCGCGTTGTGTAAATAAATCTCATTCGGTTGTCATCTTGATGTGAGCTTAACACTGACCATCTGGATGTTTGATTTTTTCGATTCCTCTAAGGGCAATGTAGGTCAATCAAAAGATAATATTTAATACTCCAATAACAAGAGCTATCAGGTTTTATTCACCAGTCGTTGATCTGAGATTGTTGAGTCCAGGTAGGATAGGGAACGGCTTAATCGGGGGTCACTATTTAAATCAGTTGATAGGAAATAGGTCTAAAACTCCTACATTTTCCATATTATTCCACCTTTAATGATACGATCATAAGCTCTATCTAGCGGGCTCATAATTCGGTGTATAAATTAAGATTGATTACCAATTCATTACTGTCGTTTTGAAGATTAAAATACATCATCTAGAAAACCATCAGTTTCTTACCAACTGAAGAAGTTCGCTCAAATTTTGCCTTTGTGTATTTTGCATTTAATCGCATGTACCGGAGATCATGTCTTCCTCAGCTCTCTCTCTCACAGCTAGGCTTGTTGCCAGAATGTGATGTTGAACATTGAGTTTAATTTATTACAAATCTGAAATCACTATTTATTTCATGTTTCATCCAGTCATTAGAGTTTGATCTATGCTTATGATTATATTGTCCATCATCTGACACTATCATATGCAACTATCCTAACACTAAAAAACTTGGATGCTTCTAAGGGACCAGGTCCAGACGGTATTGCACCCGTATTTTTGAAGAACTTTTCAGACGAACTTGTCCTTCCTTTAAAACTTCTTTTTAATATGTCTCTGAAGAGCGGAAAATTTCCCACCATTTGGAAATCCTCTTATTTGGTTACGATTTTCAAATCAGGCACAAAATCAGACATCCGCAACCATCGTGGAATTGCCATTATCTCTTGCATCCCAAAACTTTTTGAATCTCTCGTAAATGAAAATATTTTTCAGCAAGTAAAAAATCAAATTACAAGCAAACAGCACGGCTTTTTCAAAAGTCGCTCACTACTTCTAATCTTCTTGAATTTGTTACTTTTATTTTGAATGCAATGGACAATGACAAGCACGTAAAAACTCTTTACACTGACTTCAGTAAAGCATTTGACCGAATCGACAAACCATTATTACTCTTCAATTTGCAAACAATTGGAATGGAACCTGGACTGTTAATTTCAGAACCTATCTCTGTCACCCCGGGGGTACCCCAAGGTTCACATTTAGGCCCACTTCATTTTATTTTGTACATAAACAACATTTCCTACATACATAAAAAAATCCAAATACTCATATATGCAGATGACATGAAGCTCTTCATGAAAATAAATAATTCTAGTGACGATGAAGAATTCCAGCATGAAATTAACTTATTCAACACATGGTGTAGCAAAAGCTTACTCCAACTTAACGTGAAAAAATATAAATCAAAAGCATTTAGCAAAAAAATAGAAACACCTCGTACGGAAATATTTTTAGGAAACCAAAAAGTAGAAACATGCAAAATAGTAAGGTACTTAGGCATTATCCTAGACTCACTTTTGTAGAACATTACAACACTATTATAAGTAAAGCAAATAGCATGCTGGGCTTCATTAAGAGGTTCAGCCACAATTTTCAAGGTCCATACACTATTAAAATATTATACATTACATATGTAAGGCCAATTCTGGAATACTGCAACCGAGTATGGAATCCGTACTGGGCCATACACGACGAACGCATAGAATTCGTCCAAAAGCAATTTCTTTTATATGCTCTAAGGAAATTGAATTGGCTATATTTCCACTGCCATCTTATGAAGCACGCTGCATGTTTATCAATTCACAGACACTTAAGGAACGCCGCGAATTTGCAATGCTTCTCTCCATCAATGACATTATTTCACAACGTACAGAATTAGCAGAACTACTCTCGCAATTGAACTTTTATAGTCATAGTCGGCATCTTAGAACACGGAAATTATTCTTAGAAAAGTCACACAGAACAAATTTTGCAAAAAAATGCCATATGATTCAAATGATGCGCCAGTATAACTTACATTGCGAAATCATCGGCATCACTACACTGAGGAAAAAATCCATATCAAGTTTATGCGAGTCGATATGATATTTGCAACTACCCCAAACTAATACTTTTACTATGTGGCTGCATGAAATGTGCCATTGGCACATATAGTTAGATTTGTTATTCATACATATCAAAAGTGTTGGTTGGTGAAATAAATAAACAACAATTATACAAATGATAAGCAGTAACATTTTATATGAAAAGACGAAAACATATATTTTTATGTTGTACACATTACCTTCATCAAGAAAATAATAAAGGAAATAATTTCACTAATGTTTTTAACAGCATTTATTTTTGTAAAGTGTACGAAGTTGTCGTGCCTCTTCAGGAAATGACAATTCTAGCAGTTTTTCCACCTGTTGATCTGATGTATTCTGATTGGTTATCCTCTTCAGATGAAAGTAGTATGAGGCAAAACTTCCAGTTTCACCATGGTGCACCAGTAAATTTGACGATACCGTGTTCTATGAAATGCAAGATGGTGCATTAGCAGAATAAAGGTTAATGTATGAATTAGATTACATACTTGTGCCCTGTCACCAATATACTTTTTGTCGGGAACATTCCGCAGATATTCTAACTGTGCAGATGAACATGGCTCCAAAATCGCGTTCATTTATTATTCCTTCGTTTTTATCGCCTCAACTCGTTATTAGATCTAAATCTACAGAAAAAAAAGGTTTGACAATAAATATAACATGCAAACTCAAGCTAAATAGGGAATATTACCTTGGAAAATTTCAAAGCTCTATCTCGTTTTCTACCGCCCTTTTTAAATATTTTTATTATTTTTATTTTACTAATTAACGCTTCTTCTCTTGATTCGAAAACACATATGTGATATTTTCAATCGTAATCAAATTTATGTGTGAGATGTTATGGTTTTCAACTATTAGTACTGACACATATTTTCTAAATGGAATGCTCATATATGCAATCTTGTTTGGTTATTAGCCGTATGTGAACGCTGTTAGTGTTTATAAAACGCTCATAAAATGTATTTTTGTCATTTTTATGTGTTGCTACTCATATAAAAAAATATTGATTTTTTTGTAGTGTATGTCTAAAGAACAAGTAAAATCTCGTCTAAAAGACAACAGAAATAATGTATAGTATGTAAGTAGAACATTGTAATCATTGCTTGGCGAAATAAATAAATAAATAAATACAAAACAAACAAAAACGTTTCGGAGCTGTCCAATAGTACCCAACGATAAATAATGCTTCGCTGTTGAGCGACAGCTATGGCATCACTGTTGCTTTTGAGAGAGCCCATGTTTCCTTTCTCCTTTGTTAACCATGGATATAGCGTACCGGTATTGTAACGTGAAGCCTGCTGTCTCTTGCATTTGTTTGATTTTAAACGAAGCATCCCGTTTGTCGATACAGTCACTTTGGCTAACATTTCCGTGAGAGTAAATGAAATAAGAAATACACATTGTCAATCTAAGGACCAATGACAAACTAAAAGTTTGCTCGTGTACGTCTGTCTCATAACCTGCTAGTAGATAAGTTTGTGATCGTAGCAATCGACATGTTTTGGTTGATTGTTTTCGAGAGCGGATGGGTAAAACGAAAGACCGGGTTGAGGAAATTGACGTTTGCAGCAAATCGTGAACTGGTCTATTTCAGTTTGCCTTCGCACACATGCACGGAATCGCACTCATACAATATTGTTAGTTTATGGAAAGCAATCCGCATGCTTTTAAAAAGTCCCTGTGATTGGGGACTTTATTCCATGGCTATGAAATTTTCTGAGTCTTACGCTCGTTGCTGAAGGTATGTGCCGATAAACCAGAAGTAAGCAGAGCCCTGCCCTTCGGTTCTGAAAGGGGAATAGGCGCGTTCTATCGAGTTGGTCGCGGCAGGTTTCATGTGTGAATCGGCTGCCCCATCAACGTTCAAAAGTGCCTGAACCAAATGGACAGCTTGTAATGATCACTTGAAGATGCGATGGGGGATCATTGCCCTGATATTCCGAAATGTAGCATGTTGTAAACTGTTTCTTGTCTTGCTTAACCAAACAAGATGGAATTGAGTAAACGAGTACTCATCAGGAATGATCTCTCATATGCATCCGTCGAGCCATTCTGAACGGACCCACAGAAACACCTAGACAACACAATAAAGCACGGTATAAACCCTAACCAATTTCACTTTCAGCCAAATTTTCTAGCACACGGTAAGCAATCAAATGACCACTAAAAAATACACTAAATGTCCACGACCTAATATAAAACGGGGAAAGGGAGGGACCACCAGGGCACCCAAGTGAAATGATTTGGATAGGGAGCATGGGACTGCCTCCTCGCTATTGTTAACATTTCGCGGAACGAGGGCGAGCTCTTTAACCCCATCTAAGGAGTGTATAGAAAATAAGCTATCCAAAAACTTTCTTTCAAATTATGTTGAAAACCGATATTTTATTCATACAAAAAATTGATCCTTTATTGTACGAGGTTAAACTTGAACATAATGAAGACCGGATGAAATTTAAGTTATTCCTTCACGAATTTTCGAACTTTGGATCGAATGCTCTTCATCGAGTTTCTGACAAGTGTTGCATCGCATTATTTGGACGCTTGAGCCCACATTTTTTTGAACTCCTGCATGTTCCCAGCGGCCTTACCAGTCTTCTTGAAGACCCTCTTCACGATTGCCCAGTAACGTTCGATGGG
This sequence comes from Aedes japonicus, assembly GCA_034211315.2. Taxonomy (NCBI): domain Eukaryota; kingdom Metazoa; phylum Arthropoda; class Insecta; order Diptera; family Culicidae; genus Aedes; species Aedes japonicus. The sequence goes on along the minus strand of JASCZW010001951.1, from coordinate 114,887 downwards.
TCGAAGCTGAGGGCAATTTGGTGGATTGATATTTTTCTCAACGAAATCTATACCCTTTTCCGCAAGCCAATTGAGAGTGGTTTTGGCATAGTGAGCCGACGCTAAATCCGGCCAAAACAGTGGAGGTGTACTATGCTTCTTATATAAAGGCAACAATCTCTTCTGGAGACACTCAGATCGATAGATTTCTGCATTTATAGTTCCGGTAGTGTAAAAAATGGTTGACTTCAAACCACAGGCACATATTGCTTGCCATACCAGTACCTTTCGACCGAATTTCTCCACTTGAATCAACCTGTCCGCATCGCTCACATCCTCCTCAACGACGGCAGTAAAGTATTGTGGACCTGGAAGGGTTTTTGAGTCCTCCTTTACATAGGTCCAATCGTCCATCAAAACGCATGCATCCGGACGCTGCAAAAGACGCGAATACAATTTCCGGGCCCTTGTTGCTGCTCGCTACTTCTGTTCTGCACTTTGTTTCGAGATTTTCTGCTTCTTGTAGGTCTTCAGGTGGTTTCGCGTAAGTGTATTTGCTTACGGGCCCACCTAAACGTTTTTGGCCCTTCATACAGGAGTTTGATGATCACAAACAATAATAGAATCCTGATCAAATCGTTTTTCAGATATTCCACTGCTATGGAAAGTAACCTTGCTACAATAGATGGTAGTATCTCATCATCATCATCATAGACCAGAAGTAAGCAGAGAGATTAATGTAGGGTTTATATGCTAGTAATGGACCCCTTAGTAGAAGCTTTGAACATTTTCGATGTATTCCATAAGAATTTTATTAACTATTTGTACAACAATCCCACATTTGATGAAATAACTAGTCATTTAACGAAAAATAATAGTAAACTCTATTTTTGAGGCTAGGTTTTCCTGGTAAACATCGATAATTTGCACTGATCATAATGTGCCTATTTTGGACCCATTTGCTTATTTTGGACCCGGGTCTATAATGCCGTCCAAAATACGCATATCAACTAATTTGATTAAAATGATTGATCTGACGCTGCTAAACCAATTTTTTTATCTCGTAGACAAATAGGGTAACGCATATATTTTGGACTTGTATATATTATAACCACCTTCAAATAGAAAACATTCTAAACGCATCCGATGTGTAACAACACCTGTGTTGAAATTTATCTAGCTACAATCTGGTATTAAATAAAACTATTACAATCTGAGATGCAGTTCCCCATATTTTCAGGGACGACAGGGGATGATATTTCAGGAAAAAAAAGGTTCTACGCAGATTGTCAAATCTCATATATTACGAAGTTGTTGAACTTTTATTTTTTTGGTAAATGGTAGTCTTAAATTGGTGGGGTGTTGGCCAAATTTGGATATTTCAGATATAATCCTAAATAGGTTACAAAATATTTTTCATACATCTAGTAGCCTTACGTCCGTGCTCCATCACAGTATTTTCTATTGTGATGTGTCCAACTCAATGGGTAAATTGAACTGAAGGTGAATTTGAAAGAAGGGGAACTTGGAGTAGAGCACACGTACCCACTGGTTGACACTAAGTATTGGCCAACGTGCTTTTGCACATTTGTTTGAGGATTTGTTAAGCGACACAAGTTTTCAAATCCAAAGTTCGAATGCCGACCTGCATCAGTGCCCAAACTTTTTGTTAATAAATCTGGACACTTTTCGAACCACAAACTAGCATGCAGTTATGAGCTTGTAAATTTATAATAGCATATTAGTGTTAAATTTGAGAGGATTCATCGATTTCTTTTACAATTTTTCCAAGTTGTAACATTCTGCCCACTCTTATGTTAGGCGGTGGGAATTTCTTTCGTGATATCGGATCGGTAGATTTACAGTTAGGTTATAAAGAGCACCTGAGCCGAAGAGATAAATAGAAGTGAACTTTCAGATGATTTGTTTATAGATCAAACAAATAATTAACCTTCAAACATTATATGTAATCAGTAACAATGCAGGGTGACAGTGATAAAGGGCGATACGGTCAAAATTTGGTCAATATCAACTTGACGTATTTCTTTCAATTTTGCATTTAAAAAACCTGAACACCCCTCATTTTGAAGGTGTGTGTGTGTGTAGAATGTTGCTCCTATTTTGATTTTGGAATTCACTCTTCAGTTGTCAAAATGCCGTCCAAGCAAGAAGAGCAGCGTATCAAAATTTTGCTCGCGCATCGCGAAAATCCGAGCTACTCGCACGCAAAGTTGGCAAAATCGCTAAAAGTTGCCAAATCAACCGTTACAAATGTAATTAAAGTGTTTGGGGAACGTTTGTCGACAGCCAGGAAGTCTGGATCGGGGGAAAAATCGAAAACCGGAAGCCGCTGAGACGACAAAGAGAGTTGCCGGTAGTTTCAAGCGAAACCCTAACCTATCTCTCCGAGATGCCGCAAATAAGCTGGGTGTATCGTCTACAACCGTGCATCGAGCCAAAAACGAGCCGGACTATCGACTTACAAGAAGGTAGTGACTCCAAATCGCGATGATAAACAAAATACGACGGCCAAAGGGCGATCCCGGAGGCTGTACACGACGATGCTGACGAAGTTTGACTGCGTGGTAATGGACGACGAAACCTACGTCAAAGCCGACTACAAGCAGCTTCCGGGACAGGAGTTTTATACGGCAAAAGGAAGGGGAAAGGTAGCAGATATTTTCAAGCCACACGAAACTGTCAAAGTTCGCAAAGAAATATCTGGTTTGGCAAGCCATCTGTACCTGTGGCTTGAAAAGCAGCATTTTCATAGCTTCCGGGACTGTCAACCAAGAAATTTACGTGAAAGAGTGTTTGAATAAACGTCTGCTGCCTTTCCTGAAGAAACACGGTTGTTCCGTACTGTTTTGGCCGGATTTGGCATCTTGCCATTACGGTAAAAAGGCCATGGAGTGGTACGCCGCCAACAACGTGCAGGTGGTTCCCAAGGACAAGAACCCTCCCAACACGCCAGAGCTCCGCCCAATTGAGAAATACTGGGCTATTGTCAAGCGGAACCTAAAGAAGACAAAAAAAACTGCTAAGGACGAGCAGCAGTTCAAGGCAAACTGGCTTTCTGCGGCGAAGAAGGTGGACAAGGTGGCTGTACAAAATCTGATGGCAGGGGTCAAGCGTAAGGCCCGGCAATTCGGATTTGGAAAAGCGGAAGCCTAACTGAATATTTTTCTTGAATTTTATACTAATTGAACTTGAAAAAGAAATTTAATTTGATTTTTTAAATAAACGATTTCACCGATTTACACGCGTTTTCCCTTGACCAAATTTTGACCGTATCACCCTTTAGTATAGACCAATAAAACTTCACGATTAAGGGGCTATTAAGAAGAACATCCGTCTGAGTTCATCAGATAGAGCTCGATTGGGCTGCAGCTTAATAAACAACTGGGTATTATAGTCATTTGTTCAATGCCTTCTTTTTCACTATTCTCGTTCGATGCTCATTTCAGCCAATAGTGTCCAGCACATAGTTATAATCAATCATCGACAGCCCGCAACAATAACTCTTTGTATCTTTGCAGAGCAATGACTTAGCTTTTTAACCATCCGGGGAAATTAAAGGATTCTACTTTACGGACTATACACTGAACAATTACAATTACAATTACAAATGGTAGTCTTAAATTGGCTGTAACTCAAAATTATGTTATTTAGCAAGATTCTATTTGGACTGCCGATGCCAAACAGTTGACGTAACCGTAGCAGAGATGACTATTTGCTAACTCTTCTGGAAAAAAACATAATTGTTTTTCGGAAGCCGTGTACTGTTTCGAAAACATTTAAGCTATTACATTATTCTCCTTGGACACCAAGCAGCGCGGTAATCAAGTGTGCTGTGCGTCCTTCGCAGACATTACCACGGTTGGGTTGAATGCAGGCACAACATGTTGCATTCAAATTAAAAAAAAACTTAGCAAGATAGAAAGTTTGTGTCAAAGAGAGAGATGTAGAACACGTTCAAAGCCATATATTTGTTCTATCAACCAATGCTGTTTTTTTTCTTCTAAAAACATGAAAAAAAAACCCTTAAAAAATGAGAAGTTTAAAACATGTTTATACCTAAGACACTAAATTACAACAACTCAACATTTATATAAAAAATTTAAGAAGAAAACTTTCTGAGCTTTCGAATGAAGAAAATATAATCTTGCTAAATATCATATTGAGTTTCAGCCAACTTAAGACTGACACGTACCAAAAAAATAAAAGTTCAATAACTCTGTAAACTATGAGCTTTCTCTTTGTGCGTATAACATTTTTTTTCTTCCAATATCATCCCCTATCGCCCCTGATATTGGCACTAAGGAACCGAACACCGTATATAAAGTATTTTACAGCAAAGTGAACAAAATACATACATGACCAGAATATATTCGTTCCCGTACACTGATAGAAAAGTAATGATAATGTATTTGTGTCCGACACATAATTTTTTGCAATCTGATCAACAAATGATAGCTATTTTTAACCACTCATACTTCCTATGTGTACACAACACCACTTATACTTTTCATTTGTCAAATATGTGTTTCTCAGTGGGCTCTGTTTATGTGTGAACAAATCAGTCTTATGTGGCACTTTCCACGGATATGAACAAAGTTGGTTAAATTCGGTACATTTACCCTAGTTGAATAAGTTTAAACATTTTTTTATGTGGAATAGACCAAATCACCGTAACTCCGCCCCTCAGATTTGACAAATAACGGGTGTCCACTAAAAAATGAGAATGATTTCAATACTTTTCAATCAGAACAAAAACGGCCGCATAGAAATGTCACTTTAGATGAATGAATCGTTGCACTCTCCAGAAAATTTTCATACACTCTTATTTCACTCTAACATGTTCAGTCGTGTTCAGCATGCCGTCGAAACAGGAAGAACTGCGCGCGCGCGTTGTACAATTCTTTCAAGCGAACGAAGATCGTGGAAAAAAATACACGGTGGACCATTTTTGTCGTGAAAAAGTTCCGGTATCCACCGTATACCGTATCCTGGCATGCATGAGAGTAACCCGGAAGAAAGGTTGCGGCCGTCCAGCGAAAATAATGAATGAGAAAACGCTCCGCTCGCTGCGCAGCATGTTCAACAACAAGGATTCGGTAAGTCAACGGGAAGCAGCCCGAAAGTTCCATTGTTCGAAGTCACTCATCTGCAAGACGCTAAAGAAAGAAGGAATAGTGTGTAGAAAGAAAACCAGATCCCCAGAGTACACAGATGAGCAGATTCAAACCGTGAAATCCCAATGCCGCTGGATGACTCGGAATTACGGCGGAAAATCTTTCGTTCTGGACGACGAAAGCTACTTTCCTCTTTCGAAGTCTCAGATACCGGAAACGACCGATTCTACACTAAGGACAAATCTACTACTCCTCCAAAAGTAATGTATAAGTTCAAGCACAAATTTGAATCGAAGGTTATGTTATACATCGTAATATCCGATAAGGGTATTTCGAAGCCGTGGTTCAAACCAAGCGGTTTGGCCATCAACCAGGAGGTGTACCAAAGAGAGTGTTTGCAGAAAATACTCATCCCATTTCTTAAACAACATCACTCGGATGGCAAATACGTGTTTTGGCCGGACAAGGCATCATCGCACTACGCAAAAAAACGCTAACGTTTTTGGAGAGCAAAATATACCATATGTCCCAAAAGACCGGAATCCGACAAATTTGCCACAGTGCCGTCCTATCGAGGATTTCTTCGGTCTTTTGAGCTCCATGGTATACAAGGATAATTGGAAGGCCAAGAACACCAAGCAACTTACCAACAGGATCAAAAGCTGCATCCGAAAAATCGATGTGGCTGCCGTCCAACGGCCATGTTCCAGCATAACGACTAAGCTGCGCCGCACGGCGGACCACGGACCATATGACAATATTCACTAAACTTAGTTTGAAGATTTAAGTTGACCCTTTTAATAAAATAAATCAGTTTGAACAAAACTTCACTGGTATTTTTTTCCTGACCCATTCTTTTCGTTCTCATTATTTAGTAGACACCCGTTACTGGTGCCCTTGTGTTCAGAAATTCGTGTGTGACAAACAAGGACGGGTGACACGACGGCTGTTGCTATCTCTTATACCCTGTTATCGATCCTTGTTTTTCACACAGGAATTTATGAACACAAGGGCACCAGTATCTGTCAAATTTGAGGTGTGACGTCACTGTGATCTACTCTATACAAAACAGACATACACACTCAGCTTATTTTCCCGAAATCTGTAAAATTTTACCGAATTCCCAACAGCTGAACGTTCGGTAATCCGATTTTACGGATTTCGGTAAAATTTCACCGAAATCCGTAAAATCGGATTGCCGAACGTTTAGCTGTTGGAATTCGGTACAACCATAGACTAACTCTAAGACCAGTAGGTCCCATACAAAAACGATTTTTTTCTTGGCTCAGTCAGTACTAGAACATCCTCCCAAGCTCGGTCCCAAGCTCAATAATGCACCCCTTATAATGAACTCACATGAACACACTCTCAAATACTCTGTCAAAATAACACAGCAAATCAAAACAAAGGCGCAAATATGTATAACAAGGTGCTGGCTTCAAGGTGTAATTCGGATCAAGGGGTTCTACAACAGTGAACCAATTTCAAATCGCTAGTTACATATTGATTGTTGGTACAACTGTACATATTTCTGTAAAAAAAATTGAAGCGTGTATAAAAAATTATTTATTATTTCATTATTCAAGCATGTAAGGACAGGTCAACCATGAACATTGATTACTTCATTAGATGATGCTGCATACGAACCTTCACGATACGGCTGGGAGAGATCATCCAGATTATCTGTATACATAATTTTCAATTCTTGAATATTCCTCATTCCTTATGAAATACGTTTCTACACAACTATTATAACAGAGGCTAAAAGCCTCTATAAAGGCAAAAGGTCCTACATGAATTTTGTTCCAGTCTTCGACCTATAATACAAAACTTGTAAGGTTTGTACAAATAGATCGAAAGCGAGTGCTGGCCCTAATTGCCAACTCCAAAATGCCGCCAAATTCATCCAATCTGATCACTTTGTATTGGAAGACTTTGCGTTGCTTTGCTGACTTTGGTAGCCCTTATTTGGTAGACGTTGCGTTTGGTAGACGGGCCGTTTGGTAGATGGGCCGTTTGGTAGACCTCTCCTAGCTCTTCCAGACCAGCTTTTCCCGAGACAATACTTCACGGTGGAGCGTGGAATTTGATACTGCTTGCACGCCTGTTTTATCGGAACATGGCTTTGAATCGCTCGAATTCACTGTTGCACTTCAGATTCTGTGTTAGAATGCTTACATTTATTGATTTTTCCCATTTTGATTTCCACTTTAGACAATGTTCAACAACAATTTCCACAACAATTTCCACTTTAGATGGTGAGCATAAAATAAGTTCAGTTTGCTTACAAAAAAAATGAGGGGTTGGAAATAGGCAACAAAGCACTTCCAATTAGTTGTATAATGGACCCTTAAAGTTTATACATTTTTTTACAATTTTTAATTGTTTTTATATCTGCATAGTAAAATTGAATATAAGTACTATGCATTAACGTGTTGAAAATGCCTATTTATTATCTACAATTTAGTCACATGATCAGTTTCCTTTTTTCTCTCCTGTAACGAAAATTATTACAAAACACTGTACCATGCAGTGCTCAGGTAAAAATAATTAATAATGATGTTTTATGTGTGAAATTTGTGAGGAATCATATTCTAACCTTTGTTTTAGTGTTGATACTATGTGTTTTAACTGACAATGCTTAGGTTAAATACAATAATAACGAAATAATTGCAAATATATGGCAGGGTGTCCATTATACGCACAGGGTCCATTATACGCATTCAATCCCTATGTACTTCATCAAATGTCACAGATGCTGAATAAACTGCCTCAAGCCCGTCCCGTACCCTAGATAAATATTATTATGTTATGATCAACAGGTACTTATCAACAAGCTTGCGTTTAAGCAAATTAATTAGCTAATTTAAAAAAAAATAGATTTTTTTTTTACTTTTAAGTTCTATAAGCGTATAATATAGAAAATATGTTCAACTAAGCTCGTCTAACTAATGACTTTGGATTAAGAACAGCAACCTCGTCTACTTTTTGGCCGTAAACTCCGGTTTGCCTTGAACTACTTCTCGCATTGTGTCTTCTTCAGGCTCCAAATATTTTTAGATTCAGTGAAGGTCAGGCGTGCAAGGAGGATTATTGTTCTGGGGCACCATCTGCGCCTTGTTCCCTGGGAACTGCCAAAACCTTGAGGTAGTTTAACTTCAACTACCAGGTCCCAGGGCAGGTCTGATTCTTTACAATTTTGGCAAGATGCACAAATATCAGTGGAAATGCAGCCCAAAAGTGCTTCTGAAAATCTCTTACTACTTCTCATCGATGATCATCATAGTTCTAAGATGGTGATCAATGGTCAAGTACAGTATTTGCAAATGGTAGAAATACTGCATTCGATCATATAAAGGGTGTCCACAGTTAAATTGCATTATTTTAAACTCGTCCTTAAAAACAAGTCTCTCAACCGATTGTCATGAAATATTCAGGAAATAAAATACAATGTATAATCTTGGTTTAGGTATTTTTATATCACTGTATTTCTTTACCAAATCCAAAAGCCCAAAACTTTCTTCTTCATACCACGCATCAGATTTTGCCTTTCAACCATGACTTCAACATTTCTTGTTCTGTAGTGACAACCTTAGGATGTTTACGAAGTTCGTGCTTCATAATAACCCAATATTTTTGAATTGGCCGCAACTCTGGAGAGTTTGGGGGATTAAGATCCTTCGGCACGAAGTTGACACCATTCGTCTTGTACCAATGGACGACGAAACATACGTACTCGAAGACTTCCGGGTCTGGCTTTTTATACCGCAATGCAAAGCAACGCCGTTGCCGAGCATTTCCGGAGAAAAAAGGTGCCCAATTTCCCGAAGAAGTATTTGATTTTGGCAGGCCATATGTAGTTGTGGGCGAAAATCTAAAAACTTCGTCGCTACCGGAACTACCAATGAGAATGTGTACGAGAAATAATGTCTGCAAAAGCCATTGCTACCGTTTATCAGAAGCCGCAGCACTCCAGTTCTGTTTTGGCCTGATTTGGCCTCTTGTCACTATGCAACATCCGTCCAGGCATGGTATAAGGTACAAGAGGAAAAATACGTGCGAAAAACAGCCAATCCATCAAAATGAACAGAACTTCGCTCAATAGAGAAGTACTGGGCTCCAGTTGAGCGGAAACTCTTCGAAACTAAGAAGAAAGTCCCCTTTTTAAACATCATAGATGTGTTTTGAGTGTTTTGCATATACTATTGATCGTAAAGAGCTATGAAAAATTATGAACGAGAACGTTTTTCCCGGGATCAAAGCTACCGTTTGAAACACGCAAAGGACTTCGACCAGGCATTGGCCTTTCCTGTCTCCTATTCAACATTGCACTAGACGGTGTTAGGAAACGTGCGCACTTTAACATGCGGGGTACAGTTTTTTTTTTATAGATCCGGCCAGTTCATCTGCATCGCTGACGACGTGGACATTGTCGGTAGAACGTTCCAGGTGGAAATTGATCAGTACACCAAGATAAAACGTGACACGAAAAAGGTTGGGTTGAAGGTGAATGCGTCGAGGACTTAGTATCTGTTGGCTGGAACCTACAGGAACCGAGCGTGATAGAGCTTGCAAAGACAGAAATGTGACAATCGACGAAGATGAGTTCGAGGTGATGGATGAGCTTGTGTACCTCGGATCATTGGTTACGTCGAAGAATAACAGCAGCAGAGAAATTCGGAGACGCATTATTACCGGAAGTCGTGCCTACAATGGACTGCACAACACCCTGAGGTCTGGTAAAATTCACCCCCCTACAAACTGTACCATGTACAACACGCTGATAAGACCGGTAGTTCTCTACGGGCATGAAACTTCCGTGCACGTGAAGTTTTCGAACGGCGCGTGCTTAGGGCCATCTTTGACGTTGTATGTGAAATCGGTGTATAGGGGAGAAAGATGAACCACTAGCTGGTGGATCTCAATGGCGAACACAGCATCCAGAATGTCTGGAAGGGTACAATGGGCGGGACAAGTTGTAAGAATGTCGGACAACAGCCCAAAAAAACGGTGTTTGCCTCAAGACCGACCGATACAAGCCACAGAGGAGCGCAGCGAGCTAGGTGGTTAAACCAAGTCGAGCTAGACCTTGGATGTGTGAGGCATTCGTGGAAATGGAGACAAGCAGCCCTCAACCGAATTTTATAGGGAAATATAACATAAGTAAGTAAGTAGGTAAGGTGTGGCCCATTTAGTATTGGAACAAGCATTTTTGATTCTTACAGCGATCCTAGTGAACGAATTTGTAAACTATGGCATTTTATAGGTTCTCTATAACAATAACAACATTAGAAGTTTTATTTCGCGGTTCAGTTCGAACGTGTTTCAGAGAAATATAAAATGGAAGAAGAAGAAACGCGTGTACTGTCAACCGTCAACTACGGAACAAGGTCATCAAGAATATTAAGGCAAACCTCAACATTTCAGAGCGCGATGCGGCCAAAACGTTTCGCACCGCACGCAGTACCATTGCAACGGATTGGTCTCCGGGAAGGCTTTAAGTCATACCGTGCCTAAGGACAACTGAATAGGATAAATAGCATGACCTTGTGGCCAGAATCCATGCCAAACTGTATGATCAGGTGTTGACAAAATCTTGACTGTCACCTGATGGATGATGAAACCTATGTAAAGGCCGATTTCAAACAGCTACTGGGACAAAATTTTACTTGCAACGGCTCGGGGAGATGTTCTGCCAATTCAAGCTGGAGCCGGCTTCCTTGATGGCCGATCGACAACGGACTAGATCTTCACCGTATGGCAAATCCTCCAGAAATGCCGTGAATACTAGGTCCCAACGCATCACCTGTTCATCGACTTCAAGGCGGCATATGACAGTACCGACCGCATAGAGCTATGGAAAATTATGGACGAAAACGGATTTTCTGGGAAGCTGAAAAGACTCATCAAAGCAACGATGGACGGTGTGCAAAACTGCGTAAGGGTTTCGGGTGAACTATCCAGTTCATTCGAATCTAATCGGGGACTGCAACAAGGTGACGGACTCTCATGCCTGCTATTCAACATCGCTCTGGAAGGTGTAATGAGACGAGCCGGGCAAAACAGCCGGGGTACGAACGAAATCTGGTCAATTTGTGGGCTTTGCGGACGACATGGATATTATCGCAAGAACATTTGCAACGGTGGCAGAGCTGTACACCCGCCTGAAACGCGAAGCAGCAAAGGTCGGACTGGTGGTCAAAAACAAAGTGCATGCTGGTAGGCGGAACCGTACACGACCGGATCCGCCTAGGAAGTAATGTCACGATAAACGGGGATACCTTCGAGGTGGTGGAGGAATTTGTCTACCTCGGATCCTTACTGACGGCTGACAACAATACGAGTCGTGAAATTCGAAGGCGCATCATCAGTGGAAGTCGTGCCTACTACGGGCTCCAGAAGAAACAGCGGTCTAAAAAGATTCACCCCCGCACCAAATGCACCAGTTACAAAACGCTAATAAGACCGGTGGCCCTCTACGGGCACGAGACATAAACCATGTTCGAGGAGGATCTGCAAGCACTTGAAGTTTTCGAGCGACGCGTGCTAAGGACGATCTTCGGCGGTGTGCAGGAGAACAGTGTGTGGCGGCGAAGTATGAACCACGAGCTCGCTGCACTCTACGGCGAACCCAGCATCCAGAAGGTGGCCAAAGTCGGAAGGATACGGTGGGCATGGCATGTTGTAAGTATGCCAGACAACAACCCTGCAAAGTTGGTGTTCGCTACTGATCCGGTGGGCACAAGAAGGCGTGGAGCGCAGAGAGCACGATGGGCGGACCAGGTGGAGCATGATCTGGCGAGCGTTGGGCGTGACCGAGCGGCGTGGAGAGCGGCAGCCACAAACCGAGTATTGTGGCGTACTATTGTTCATTATGTTCTAAATGTGATGTTGAACAAAAAAATGTATGTATGTATGTATGTAAGACATTTAATTCAGAGCTGTACAGAACGGAATGTCTCCAAAAGCGAATATTGCCATTCATCAGATCCCACAATGAACCTGTCATGTTTTGGCCAGATCTTGCGAGCTGTCATTACAGTAAAACAGCGCTACAGTGGTATGAAACCAACGGGATTCAGTTTATACCGAAAGAACTCAACCCACCAAACTGTCCCCAGCTCAGACCAATAGAGAGATTTTGGGCTATTGTGAAGAGGAAGCTGAATGTGAATGGCAGTGTCGTCAAAAGCGGAATAAGATTGCCAATACGGTGGATGAGAATAATGTGCGCCGGTTGATGAAACGTATTCCGGGAAAAGTCTTCAAATTTCTTCGAAATCGAGATAATTTTTTTAATTTTAAAGTAGAACATCTTAGTTAAAACAGAATACTATTTTGTTAATGTATATACGAAATATGCGCAATAGTCTATGTTCCAATTCGAACTGGACCACACCTTAGTATATAGAAATGACAAGTTTTGGTAAGTCTAGGTTAGGTTTTGCATCAAAAACCTGCTGGTTTTAATTTTTGTTTTCAATATTCATCTAAAACCAGGAGTAATTAAATTCACTTTCAATTCGACATGTGAAACGCTCAGCCCAACAATGTTGCAAACCCTTTCGAAACACATCAACCCAAACAGCCAACATTCCTCATCATGGATCGAATCAGATTGTATCGAACAGCACATTTGCTTAATTTTTGCGTAGGCCACTATTGATTACCCTGGTTGGCACCATACGTGGCAGCGTCGCCGTGTCAAGCAACACTTGCAATCGGCCAACCAAGGTACTTCTACCTCCATAAGTTTTCAACCGACGAGGAACTAATTTCTCACGCAATTTCAACTCGCTGGTCACTTGCTGGCGACTGTGGCGTCTGAAAACCTCCAGACAGATTTCATAATCTTTTTTCTTCCATCAACAAGTGAGCAGAGAACTCGGCAGAATCGGAGCCCAATCGCCGCCGAAAGTGGCACAAAACAAAGGAACCCATGCAATAGTTCATATGTTTGCGAGGGTTGAAGAAAAATTAGCATTTGCTGCCAACTCTGCCCGGTGCCGCTGCCCACAACTCTGATGTTTTCCTCCGTTCTGAGAATATGGCCCGAAGGTGTTGGAAATTGAGTGGAAATCAACCAATATTCTAGAGGCTATAATAAATTTGTCATTGGACTTGTTCACGCTGTGATTTATCAAGATCCGAAACAAGTTCAACCCGGGCTTAGAAAGAGATATCGATCGACCAGAGCACGAGCGCCATCAGAATCGCTGACTTTGGGGTCCAAGTTGAGTGAGATTTATGCGGCGAGGTTCTTCCCACGTGCTCGGGGCCTGGAATGCAGTGCAGGTTGAACTGCGTCGAAAACTCCCCGAGAGCCAGCATTTGAACGTTCGTCTCTTAAATGGTGTTTAATTCTTTATTCGATAGTTACCTAGCCAAATAATCGGGGCTTCATTACAACGCAATTCATAAACGATGACTCACCTGAAAAGAAATTGAAGAAAAATAATCATTAATAAAAACCCTCTCAGCGATGCAACAAATTGAAATTAACAGCCTAAATAGCAATTAATCTGCCTTTTTATGCGCTAACAAATTACTGCCCCGCCCAGTGAAACGTCCCCCCTCCCCGGCGCGTGAAGTTATGGTGATCTTCTGCGCTCTGATTTTTTTTTTCATTTCGTTCCTGATAATAGACTGAGGTCTGAAGCGACCCCTGGCTTCGGTAAGGATGGAAGGGGAGGGCAGGAAGATTATCATTTCAACTTCGGACAGGCAAATGTTGGAGTACCAACATGCACACTCATGGAAATGAGGGGGAACGTGAAAATTATATGTATCAGAGAGGTAGAAAGCATAGGAAAAACGATCGAATGGATCATAAATCATTTCGGGTCGGTGCCGGAGAGAGCGAGCCTTGTCGGCGACGGCGACGGCGACAGCCTCAGCGATGGAGGTCGAAACCGATGAAATTCTCTTCACACTTTGGGAATAAATTACCTGGTGGGTTGTCCAATTGGGTGATCCGATTTTATCGCTATTTTTTAGGGGCTCATCTTGAAAAGGTGGCTTGACACTTAGGAATTATCGCCTACTTCGGTTAAATTTGAATAATTCCAGATAATTATTAAGCGTAGTGACGTTTAACGCACGCTCACTATCGTATCTATCGTCGTCGTTGATGTTGTTGTTTTTCCCACACATAACCTAAAAGATGAATGTGGCATTGTTTTCTTTTCATTGTGGTTTGACAGCTGTTTTTCCACATGTCCAGAACAAGGTGATTCTATTTTGTTCAGTTGCTAGGGAAGACGAGTGGTGTAGCGAGGTATCAAATGAGATTAGGCAGTAGAGCAAAGAAGAATTAGTAGTTAACTTCACTACACATATTAGTGATATAACTATCTTGATATCCATCTTTAAATCTAGTTTTCACTGAAATAATGTACAGCTTTTGATTCAAGATCTCTATATCGCGTAATATATTGCACTAATGCAGTGAATGAGTTGTGATTATTTTTAAGGTAAACGGCATGGGCTGAACGTTTTGTTTATATACATTAGCACGTGCACGTTCCTCACAAAATATTGTTAAATAAATCTTGCAGCTTGACGCTTCATATCCCAATGGCAGAGAACACAGGCCTGGCAGTGTGAAACTTTTCATCTCCTTTACTCATTTGGTTTAAAATGAAGCTGAGAGTTTGAAATCACAGGCACTGTTGCATAGGTGTAAACGAGACAACTTCCGTTTGCCAGACCAGTATTTTACTTTATATGGATCTTATTAGTATGCGTTTAAACATGGCTGAAATTCTCTTATACACTATTGAGACCACCTGAGATATTAGAGCCACCTTGGTCCAGAAGGTACACTACCACTACCAGACGCACAGTGATTCCATTTTATGTAAAATGTGGAAAAAAGTATAAAAATGATTTTTTCATAGTTAAGTTATATGTTTTCAAGTAATTTTGGGCGGCTAGTTTCGAATATGCTATCTGAATAGTAGTACTAGGTCCTAATATGGAGGTATGGTCCTCTGGAATATCCGGAACATCCGATAAAATGATAAATTGATTAGTCGTGTCCTAGAGAAATACGATTTTTTCAAAACCATTTGTACATAAAATGCAAGAAGGTCAAAGAAGAAGGTCGAGATCATTTTAAGGATCTGGGTGGTCTTTCGGAAGCTCCAGATCATCCGTAACATTCAAAAGTTCATCAATTTCATACTAAAAGATGCAGTGGATCTTTAATTTAAGAATTATTGAATAGGTATGTTCTTTTTAGAAAAATACATGGCTCGAATTTTGTAAATACGGGTGACCTGAGTGGTACAAAACACGAAATTTTAGAAAAAGAAATATAGGGTATGTGTCCCTTGACTCAGCCTATTATGCAACCATTGATTACATTTTTGATTTTAACTCTTAAAGTTTTCAAGCTGAAGGCGAGATTCATCTAGTTCTACACTTGCTAAGATAAGTTTGATAAGATATTTGGTCGTATGTATCACGAAAAGTTACACCACTCTTTTTATAAAGTCAAAAAATTTCAAGGGATATGGATTTAATGTCGGTCTACAGGCACCAAATTGGGTCATTTCATGGATGCAACTTCGTCCCATTCGATGGATTTATTACTAAATGCAGTCTTTGTACGATTTTTTCTTCTTATTCTATGAATTAAGGCATTGCCAGCTGTATTCGCTTTACTTAACTCAAAATTTTACTAAAAAAAAACTAAAGTAAAACTGCTTTGAAATACATAAGTGATGTTCATATATGATTTACTAGCCATTCAATAATGAAAACATTATAAATCACTATACAACGACTTAGTTCCTTCGGTGTGTGTTCAGATGAGCCACTTGAATATAAGCAACCGCAAACACATGCATTTCCACTTGAAATTTTACCAATTACAATGTTTTTACTAAGTTATTGATACAACAGGCCAAAGTTGGGAACATACTAAAAAATATGTCTCCAACATTGGGTCTACGATTTTTTTGTAAAATGAATGTTATTTTAGCTAAGTGAACAGTTAGTTTCTAACGTGTAGCTATTTTCTGCACATCCAAACTGCATTACATGCTTTATCGATTCAATTTAGCCAAATTTAGATCACTTGAAGATCGTGTAGAGCATCTGTTCAGCTAAACCAGTGAAACCAAGATGTCCCAAAAGTTAAAGAAATCGAAAATTACGCGGAAGCGAGCAACTATAAGTTGATTAATATTGCCTCAATGATTTTGTTGATTATCGCTAAATTAATGACACAGTTGGTACAAAGGCCGAATCATGGAGCTAGGCTAACATTGCATCCCTTTACCCTACGTATCAAATTTAAATTTTTTCTTGCTGTAGTTTTTGTTTGCTTTACTGGTGGAAAAGTAGTTTTGATATCATAGCCTTAACGTTATATCAAGTCGAATAATCATTTTGTTATCAACCGGCAAAAATGTACAGTAAATTTACTTTTCATTTTGCTCTCACTGAGAGCAGGATCAGTTTTAAATGTGATGTCAAATGAATACAATTTTGCTATCAATTTTGATCTTTTAACCGTTAAAATGACCAAAACGACAGCAATCTAAGTAATCAATATGGGCAACATCACAACAACGTATTTAGTTTTCTATTTGACCCGTGTGACCATCATAGATATGCTAAGTTTTTTTCATATACGATCAAAGTGTCGGAATTTTATTCCAAGAACAAGATATTAGAATAAAATCAAATAAAAAAAAAACAAAACAGCATATATTCTATGTATTTGATGACTTTTGGAAGTCACAGTCCAAAGTAGATCTTGCTTCAGAAAAAAAATAAAAAATTAACAGGCGTTTAATCAAAAGCGAAATGAGGCGTAAGCAATGAAATTGTTTGCAATGTTTCATGCACCATACAAGAATGTTAGCAATCTTTCGAACACAGATAAAAAGAAACATTGAACTTTCTGCATTATATAATGCATATAAAGGGAATGCTAGACTTGGCAGAAAATTATAGGATATTTCATGTAAATTTAAGCCAGATGATGCCTGAATCTAGCCTGTTGTATGAAAGATTGCAAGCATTGTTGTATACAAACATTTTTTACGCCTCCTTTGGCTTGGAATTAAACGAAGCGAAATTTTACGCGCTTGTTAAAATAATTATTTTTTTCTGTGTACAACAGGCTAGATTCAGGTGTTATCTCGCTTAAATTTACATGAACTATCACATTATTTTCTGCCAAATATAGCATTCTTTTTATGTGCATCAGATAACGCAGATAATATAATGTTCATTTTTATCTGTGTACATAAACTAAGCCTGAAAGATGTGTGAAAATTCTATAAGATTTGAATTTTACAGCTAATATAATTTGAATTTCATAGAACGTTTATAATTATATTTGGATAAAATGGTAAACGCGGAGACATCAAACCACATGCAAAAATGAGTTATTAGTCATTTTTTACATATAAATTTAACAGAATGTTACAGGTTTTATAAGAACTGTATGTATGCCTTCTACTGGCAGTATAAAATTTTTCAACAGAATCGATTTTTTCGGTATCTGCTTTGACTGTGCGCTTCAACGAACGTTGCTGCCGGTCATCCATCTTCTGTTTCCGTCCACAGCTACTTTTATCAGGCGATGTTTTTCCATGTTTTTTATATTCCGACATTATTCGGCAAACTGTGGCCCTGGCAACACCAACCAGTTCGCATGTTTCAGCGATCGAAGCACCGGCTTCTCGAGCACCGACTATACGGCCCCGTTGAAATTCCGTAAGCTCTAATGGCATTTCGAACTGCACACTTCAGCACTTAACCTTGATTTGTCCCATGCGCAAGCATTCAATACTTTCACCTTTTGTCTTCTTCTATGCAAACATATACACGGATAAAAAATAATACCCAATTTGAGTTCTATTCCGCCAGGTCGATGGTTCCGTACGCCAAATTAATTTTGAGCTATTTTTAAATTAATTTTGAGTTATTTTTATTTTAGGTATTGTTTTGTAATATTATGAAGTTTGATGTGTCGCAATCCATAGTTTGGAATCGTTCTATATCTCGCAATTCCCCGGGGGAACCCGGAATCCACAACGTCACCAGGTGTGGCCAATGTGACCGAATACTCTCAGGTTGACCAAAGGCGGTATTGTTTTGTAAAATCATGAAGTTTGATGTGTCGCAAGCCAGGGTTTGACATCATTCGAAATCTGGTCACTTCCCTGGGGGAACCCGGAATCCGGATCGTCACCAGGCGTGGCCAGAAAGAATACTCTCAGAATGACTACCAGTGGTATTGGTTTGTAAAATCATGAAGTTTGATATGTCGCAAGCCAGGTTTGATACAGTTCTAACTCTGGCCATTACACTGATAGGGTACTTCCTTCACGATTCCCGATAATGAATCCGGAACTACGGAAAATAACGAAATGTCCGCTACTTTTCCAAAAACTAGGATAAATTGGTGATCGTATGGAAAAAGTTGCATCTAATTTGGTTAAGGGTACGCAGGGTTACAGATAAATTAAAAAGGAGTTTTTCAACATAAGAAGTGTCAGGCAATAGGGTAAAAAACTACATTTTACGGAAATAGCCATATCTCAGTTGTTTATGGGCCGATTCACGATCTTTAACCACTGACAGACTTGTTATGAATTCTAGTTTCTGAAAAAAATATAATATTTCCGGTTTTCAAGTAACATAAAAAATAACGAGCTGCAGAAAATTAGCACATTTGACATAACCTCAAAGTATCCGTGATATCTCCGGTGCCCAGAAGTCATTAAATTTTGATTAAACATGCTCAAACTAGAATAAATTCCCCGTCGAACGCTTCTAGTTTCATCAAAATTGGTTAATTATTCACCGAACTGTATCACTTTGAATCTGGACAAAATTTTGCTAGTCTTCTCCTTTTTTATCATCCCCTGTAAGTTTTAAAAGAAAATTCATAATAAAGGGTGTCCACGATGAAATTGCCACACACAAAATTGGTTCGCAAAATTCTAGTTTTCATCCGATTGCCATCAAATTTTCAGGGATTGAGAAATAACTATTAAACTTCATTTTACCATTTTACTCGTATTTTATTTACAGTCCATACGCAAATGCCCGCACCTTGGCCTTAACCCCGGCCATAAGATTCTGCATAACCTGTGAATCAAACGTTTTTTGCATGTAAACCCATACTTTCTTCAGTTCCTGCTTCATAATCGCCCAGTACTTCTCGATGGGACGGAGCTCCGGAGTGTTGGGAGGGTTGAACATTTTCGGCACGAAATTGACCTTATTGTCCGCATACCACTTCAGCACGTCCTTGGAGTAGTGGCATGAGGCCAAATCCGGCCAGAAGATTGTTGGGACGTTGTGGGCCTTTAGGAGAGGAAGCAGCCGCTTCTGGAGGCACTCTTTTATGTACACCTGTCCGTTCATCGTGTCCTGGGTCACGAAAGGTGCACTCCGCTTCCCGCACGTGCAGATGGCTTGCCAAACCAGGAATTTCTTCGCAAATTTGGACATCTTCTGAGTGGGGACATGCTCCGGAACGCTGAACTTATCCTTGGCCGTGAAAAACAGGTTGCCGAGGATCTGTTTGAAGTCGGCCTTCACATATGTTTCGTCGTCCATGATGGAGCATTCAACTTTCGTCAGCATGTTGAGGTACAACTTCCTGGCACGGGTTTCGGCGGACTTGTTCTGCTTCTCGTCGCGATTAGGAGCCTTTTGTACCTTGAACGTTCGAAGCCCAGCCTTAGTTTTGGCCTTCTGGACAAAACTTCGGCTTAAGTGCAGCTTCTTAGCCACATCTCGAACGGAGGCGTTAGGATTTCGGTTGAAGGCCCCAACTACGCGGTTGTGATTTTTGGTGTTGTACGGAATACTTTTTCCTTCACTTCTGGGCTTCCGAGCGGTGGTCAACCGTTCCTCGAACCGCTTAATCACTCGTGACACCGTGGAATTTGCGATTCCCAACGTTTTAGCGATGGAACGATGCGAGAGATCCTTGTTCTCGTGATGAATGCGCAAGATTTTATCACGCACGAGCTGTTCTTTCGACTCCATTTCCGCGAGTTTTGATCACAGGACTTTAAAACTTGCAGGATGTAAATAATGCCCTATGAACTAAAACCACCCAAATTTTCATTAAACTCTACCCAACGGTTAAAAAGTTAGAGCAATTTCATAGTGTGGCAATTTCATCGTGGACACCCTTTAAGTGCACATTTGAGCTTCCAGTTGAGGCAAAAGATTAATTGAAACAATGGATGAGGTAAGTGATCGAATTAATAGATCGTGACATAATACCACTACAAAGCTTCAATAAAAGGCACATTTTTAGAGCGAATTGGAGGCAGAATATCATCACATCTATATCAGGAATATTGTGAAAAAGCAAAACCTCTGCAGCCAGTCACTGAGCCAGTTTATCATTGAGAGGATCCGAGTAATTTAAGAAGACGATCATGACTGAGAACCTTCGTGAAGATGTTGCAGCAGCTGGTGGAACTTCGTTAGAAGATATTAAGTAGGAAACACAGCGGTTTCTAAGCGGAGAAGTGATGTGACTCCTGAATCTCGCCAATATCATGCGCGAATAATGAATAAAGAATTTCTCAAAATCACAACCGCCACTTTCTTCAGCACTGCGTATTTCATGAGAAAATTATGCTGTTTTTTGCTTCATAGTAAATGTATTTAAGATTAAATCATAATTTAATCTTACAAAAACTTTCTTTCGCTAGACGTATTGAGAACTCGCTTTTAATGCCTTATTAAAGCAGCTAAACACCTTGAAAAAAAAAATAATATAAAATCCTAACGGTTGTAGAACGTTTCGGGTGGAGGCGTTATGCCCTATTTGCCAAATGGATTTTCGAGAATTCTCGGTCCCTTTAGCCATATTACGGTGTATTGCAGAGATGCTAATTACCCCGTGAAATTGGCCATAAATTGATCGAATCTGAAACCTAGCTTGTGATGTACTCAGGAGAAACTTCACGATTTTGTAAAACAAGTTCATTGAACGACATTTCGAGGATTCTGGGTCACTTTGGCTACATTTCACGGCATTCCAGAGATCTCGATTTTCCCGGAGAAAAAGCCACATTTTGATTGATTCTGAAACCTAGCTTGAGACATCTCAAACTAACGACTGTTCCAGAAAGTATAAGCACACCTTATTTTAACGGTCACTTTGAATATAATGAAATATTTCCACAAGTTTTGGCTGCGTCCTTTTGTTTGCACATTTCTGAATGACATAGCATCAAAAAAGTGCTCAGTTTTGTGTTACCTATCAAAATGCACGGTCTTACTCCGGAACAACGAAAAAGTATCGTGCACAAATGGTGCACTGTGAGCGGACTCTCCTGGAGAAAATTGGCCAAGGAAGAGGGTGTAAGCGTCGGAGCGGTACGATCTGCGTCTCGAAAATATAGTGGTCGGAAATCCGATCCTGTTAGTCCGGATATCGATAAAAAGATCAAGGATGCCTACAAGCGAAAACCAGCGACTTCCGTTCGGGGTGTTGCAAAAAAAAACTAGGGGCCCCGTCGAGTAACGTCATGCATGCCAAAGAAAGACTTGGGATAAAAAATACCGGAAGCAGAAAAAAACCCAAAAGGAACCCAAAACGTCCGTGAAACCACGGGCCCGCAAACTCTACGATTCATTATTGTGTAGAAATTCTGGGTGTATAATAATGGACGATGAAACGTATGTGACACTAGATTACAAAACGCTTCCCGGACCACAATTCTATACTGTTAGCGAAGACAGAGACATTCCCGAAACGGAGAAGGCAGGTTTTACCGAAAAATTCGGTAAGAAGGTTATGGTTTGGCAGGCAATATGCGAGTGTGGTAAAACATCTAGTCCGTACATCACAACGGAGACGATAAACACTCAGAAATACGTTAAGGAATGTCTCCAGAAGCGATTATTGCCGATGATCAGGCAACTGATTGGACTGATTTGGCCGCATGTCATTATGCAAAGGACACTTTAGAATGGTACAAAAGTCAAAATGTATGTTTCGTGCCGAAAGACATGAATCCGCCGAACTGCCTGGAGGCACGGCCAATCGAGACTTTTTGGGCTTTAACCAAAGTAAAGCTTCGAAAATTCATAAAACCAGCGGACGACATCCAAAAATTTCAAAAAGATTGGCCAAAAGTGGTCAAAATGGTGGTAAGTACCACTGGGCAGCAGAAGCTAATGGGTCATGTTCGAGGAAAAGTTGGGAATCTTGGCTATGATTAAATATTTTGATTAAACGAGAGTGACACATCATATATAACACAAATACAAATATGAATGCCAAATAAAATTAATAAAACTAAAAAAAACATGATTTTTTTGTTATTTGGAAAGTGTGCTTATACTTTCTGGAACAGTCTATATTTCTATGAAAGATAGGGTTTTGCGTACAACATTTTAAACAAAATTCAAAATAAATAATGTTGAACAAAATTGTTCACTATTGATTTGAACTGTGTGATGCTTTATTCCCCCAGAGACAACTGGAAATTTTACAAAAAATGGTGCGTGGATAATCGTAAGACGCTAAATGCTCTACAATCATCTTTTCGAGAAAGAAATGGGACAAATTTTGATGACTTCTGAGGGAACTGATTTAGTTGATCTGTCATATGAATTCAGAGCTAATATAGCATTCCATATATATGCATTAGACAACGTAGAAAAATACATGTTTCTTTCAAACTGTGTGGTTTTGAAATGTCTCAATGTGGTTATCCTATTATTGAAAGCTGTATTGAATACTATGAAAACCATATCATATTAATTATGATAGTGTTACCCCGATGGGAAAAAAGAAAAGTAAACAATCATCCAAGCATTGAGCTTCCTCTCTCAGGAGACCGCTATAATAGCAATATCAATTTCCGACGAAAAACAAATCACAAACCATAAATTTCCCCTGAATTGGGTGATAAAAATTACTTTACCTGAGCGGAAATCACTGCTGCCGCCACATGTATAGCTATAGATACTGCTCCAATAAATAAACGTATCGAATACCGACCGTTCAAAAGAGACCTGCAAATTAGAGCTAATGAAATAATAGTGCACCACCGAAGCCGTGTTGGGGCCGAGCCGTGTCACGTAGAAACAGACCAACTACCGATGTTGAACCACCACTGCCGCGCCGGTTGCTGAGTTTGCCAATAATTTATGGTTCACCGGTATTCTCTTGGGGACAACAAGCCAAAGCAGGCCCAACGTGGCCAGTTGGTGGAGCTGCATTGCTGCAACTGTGGCAGTCAGTGGCGGTGGTCAAATTGGCGGCAAATAAAACAGCCTACGCGTGCAGGTTATCAATTTACCTGTGAGCAAGCATGACTTTATGACAGGCCAGTGCAAAAATCGTGCAACATCCGCAAAATCGTGTCCACCGGGTGGGGTTTTTCCCCTTTCTTAAGGTATCTATATGACATGCAATCGGTAGCCATTCTGCACCTGGGTCCCACAATCTGGACAGCACAGGTTGAAGTGTTTTACGAGCTTTACTACTAGGAGTCACGGAGAACCTCAGCTGGAATCGGCGAGGAATTTGTGACTTCAAACAGGACAGGTGTGCAATCGATCGGCATCTTTGGTATGCTGTAAATAAAATAAACATGAGTTGCACTCAATTACGTTCCCCAATGTGTGTAGCCTCAAATTTCGGGCCTCAATTGCAAATCACCCAGCGCGAGCCCATTTTAACGAGATATTTTTTAGCGTCCTCAGCAATGATCGCGTCCGATTTGTATCCTTCGAATGCCACTGACTGCCCTCCGTGCACGCGCAAATTATCGAAAATAATAGCACCATTACGCTTTAAGCTCAACCCCATTAATAACACCCCATCAAAACTGTTATACACCGACCGAGAGGGCCCGAAATGTGAAACGAAAAAAAAAGAAACGAATATATTTATGGGACGAGGAGACATAACGGCAATTCGTTTTCGTTTTAAACATCAACCAATTTTGGCTTACAACAAATTTTAGTCGATTTCGGGCCGCCACCCCCCAGGGATGACCACTGAGCGGAGTTCGGTTGGAGGCTGCCGGACTTCTTGATGGGGCGCAACGCTCACTGGAGGATGATTTAAAACCGCGGTAAGCAGCCTCACGAAGCCACATACTGTTTTGCACTAATCATAAACCATTAATATTACGTGAGCAATTTTTCGACAACTTTTGCCACGACGACGGAGAAGTGGCGGTGTGGCGGCATTTGCACATTTTGGTTGCACTTTTTCGAGCACCGCAGATCACCTGGAGTTCAACGCTACTTGGCAGCGCTGCTGGATGAGTTATAGAATATTTTGAAATATTCAAGGGGTATTTGGAATTTAATTGAAAGTTGGACAACACAAAGTTACACATTTAGAAAATTTATTGAAAAATTAGGTCTTTTGAGGTGCACTCAAACGAAGCGGCAGGCAAGACTTAAATTTAATGAACCAAAAACTGAACACTCTATCATGAAGTCTGACAACTGTAAATTTTATTAATTTCATGAACAGTGCGTGCTGCTACGCTTGCAACTAAATGAAGGAAAATTTAATGTAACTGGTACTTTTATGGTTTTTTTTTCGGAATGAGTTTTTTTTTCTTGCATAATCAGGGGTTCAAACTTCTATCAAAACATGCTTCTTACCCGAGAAATACACGTTTTGTGTTCAAGTATCCTGGATAATTCTCATTTTTGGTAGAAATTTGTGTTTCATTTGTATGGGAACCCTCCCTTCCAGAGGGGGTGGTTTCTCAAACCACCATACAATGATTGCCTTCAAAACCCCCCACATGCCAAATTTGGTTCCATTTGCTTGATTTGTTCTCGAGTTATGCTGAAATTCGTGTTTTATTTGTATAAGAGACCCCTCTTTCAGTGAGCGGAGGAGTTTCAAACCACAATAGAAACATTTCTTGCCTTCAAAAACCTCCAAATGCCAAATTTGGTTCCATTAACCTGATAAGCTCTCGAGTTATTCAAAAATTTGTGTTTCATCGGTATATGAGCCCTCCTTTCAGAGAAGGGAGGGGCTTGAGTCAATTTAGAAATATTTCTTGCCTTCGAAAACCTCCACATGCCAAATTTGTTTCCATTAACCTGATAAGTTCTCGAGTTATTCAGAAATTTGTGTTTCATTTGTATTGAAACACCCCTCCCACCCCCTTCCAGATGGCGGAGGAGTCTCAAACTTCCATAGAAACATTTATCTCCTCCAAAAACCTCCACATGCCAAATTGGGTTCCATATGCTTGATTAGTTCTCGAGTTATGCACAAATTTGTGTATCATTTGTATGAGAGCCCCCCTCTTACAGAGGGCGGAGGGGTCTCGATTTACCTTAGAAACATTTCTTGCCTTCAAAAACCTCTACCTGCCAAATTTGGCTCCATTTACTTGATTAGCTCTCGAGTTATGTAGAAGCTTTTGTTCCATTTGTATGGGAGCACCGCCCCCCAAACTAACAGAGAGAGAGAAGGGGTCTCGAACTATCGTAGAAACATTTATTGCCTTTAAAATTCCCGCATGCTAAATTTGGTTCCATTTGCTTTATTAGATCTAGAGTTATGAAGAAATTACAGTTTCATTTGTATGACAGCACCCCTTCTAGGAGAGGGGAGGGGTCTCAAACCACCATAAAAACATTTTTTTCCTCCAGAAAACCCACATGCCAAATTTGGTTCCATTTGCTTGATCAGTTCTCGAGATATGCAGAAACTTCTGTTTCATTTGTACGAGAGCCTCCCTTTCTAGAAAGGGGAGGGGTCTCTGACTACCATAGAAACATTGCTTGCCTCCAAAAACTTCCGCATGCTTAATTTGGGTTCCTTTGCTTGATCAGTTCTCGAGTTATGCAGAAATTTGTGCTTCACTTGTATGGGAGCTCCCCTTTCCAGAGAAGGGAGGGATTTCAAACCATCATAAGAACCTTCCGGTGTCCAAGACGAACCCAACAAAGCAAAAATCTTGCCAAACGGTCCTTCCGCTCGCGAGTTAAATCGTGACAAAGGAAACCACAACTCATTTTGATTTATATTGATTATTATTTTCTTCAGCGAATATACGACACAGTAAAATATAATGAATTTTAACGGGTGCGTAAATTTTCCGCTCGTTTAATTCCTAGCCAAAGGAGGCGAAATTGCTTGCGATTTTTCATGTGACATACAACAATGTATGCAATCATTTATAAAATAGCCTAGATTCAGGCGATATCTGGCTACAATTCTCATGAAATATCCAATTATTATCTGCCACATCTAGCATTCCCTTTATATGCATTATGTTTCTTTTTATCTGTGTAGGTTAGTCAAAAAGGTTCAAAAGCAACATCTATGGAGCAGTAGAAAATCCGAAATTTCTACGCCATTTAATATATCATCGCGCATAAAAACGTACTCAAATATCATTTCAATCTGTCAATTCATCGTTGTTTACACGCCGTTTGAAGTTCACTTGAAAGCAGGGATTGTCGAAAAATAACGTTGCACTTCTATCGCCAGCTAGCACTGCTTGATTTTCTAATTGCACTGGAAAACCACACTGCCTTCTTAGAAAAAAAAACTCACTTTCACTCTATCCACTGGAGTGAATCGATTTTGAGAAAAGACTACTGGTTTAGAAGGATCGCACTCCAATATATCTTCCAAAATAACGGAGCGCTGGATCACACGAACTTTCTTCTTTCGCTGAACGAAGTGGGGTCCAGGGATTGTCGAAAAACACAGCGTAGTGCAAAATAGGCAAGTGCTTCACCCAATTTCAAGTGTGCGTCTTCTGTTTCAGAAGAGCGCACAAAACGAAAGTGCGAGAGATTTTGTAGCAGCACGAGAGACAGATAGCCGCACATGCACTACTCTTTCAGAGACAAAGAGTAATGTACAGTGCTCTACTCAGTGCTCTACTCAGTGCTTTACTCTGTGCTTTGGCTCATGCTTTGGTAAATGGTAGCAAAATGAAAAGTTTTGATGCAAGTAACAAAAAGGCATTGTATAGGTTCATAGTGGGAAAATTTAATTAAAATCCTTATTCACATACTAGTCCGACTCATGCCACCGTGTCTGTTTTTTGCATTTGTGTTTGCACAGAGACGACAAGGGAGAGTGCAATCGTTAGCACCCAAAGAGACAAGAGCAAACTCAAAATGAGATGTGTGGCTTTGAGCGCACGGCACAACAAGGGTGCACGGGAGTACAGACTGCACTTTCACGTCTCTTCGAAATTTAATGTGCTGTGTCGTAGCAGCGCGTGCTGCACTCAAAGAGATTTGAGTCGCACCTTATCCCTGCTTGAAACTGCATTTTTGAACCATGGATAATTCGGAATATTCTGCAGTGAATAAATTCTTTGTTTTGGAAGGTTTTGTCGAGATCCATGCAGAAATGGTGAGAGTATTTAAGGAGTTTTTTTCCAACCGTTCACCGATGGGTTTTGGATTTTAAGCGTGGCCGTACATGCGTTTAAGACGATCCACCCTCAGGACGTCCAATAAGTACATGAATACCAGCAATCATAGCGAAAATACAGGAAATGGTTTTGGAAGATCGTCGATCGGCTGTGGATGTGATAGCTGACACCATAGGCATCTCACATGGAACAACATATTTTTGCTGAAGTTTTGGGTTTGAAAAAATACTGTGTACACAATGAGTGCCGTATTTGCTAACAATCAACAAAAGCACGTTCGAATGCGACTTTCTGAGCAACATTTGGAGAGATTTCGGAAGAATAAAAAGGGTTCTCTGCGTCGATTAATAACTACGGATGAGACTTGGATCTACCACCATGATCCTGAATCAAAACAAGGAGTGGTGCTAAACTAGGCATTTCAGCTCCGTAGCGAGTTCCTGTCCAGAAATTGGCAAAGAAGTTGTTAGCGTCAGTTTTTGGAATGCATAAGGAATTTTTAGATTATCTCCAAACTGGGCCAGTTGGATGAAAAAATTGTTGAAAAAGACTAGGTTTGCAGAAAACAAAAATCATTTATCATCAAGACAATGCACCTACTGACACAGCTTAGAAAACCATCGCGAAAATCAGTGAATTTGGGAACGAATTGTTGCAGCATCTACCCTATTGGCCAGATTTAGATTCTCCTGAGTTCTGGCTGTTCTCACACCTCAAAAAAATCCTTCGTGGAAAGTATTTTTCATCAAACGAAGAAGTTATAGCCCAAGTAGCATTGCCAAAACCATCCAGCTTTATTAAGTTTTATTAAAGTTTTATGAAAGCCACTAGAAATCAATTTGGTTTTATTATGGCAGCAAGAGATGCCAATAGGTTTCAAATTTTAGTCAGGTTTATGAGAACCTACACAGCTTTTTTACAACGATATTAAAACCTTGACTTCTAAAATTCCATTTATTCCTATCATTCGTATTATCTTATTGAAAAAGCATTTTGGAACCATTTTTCCTCCAATAAATGCATTAAACGGCTAATTGGCATTGAGGAAAGCTACCAAGCGACCAGATAGTTTTATAGTAGCCATTGCTAAGATAAATTGGCTTTTTGGCAAAACTGTGATTTCTTGCAATCGCCAAATTGGAATATATGAAATAATTGAAATGTGGAAAAATAAATTCACCAAATTTTAAAGGTAATACAATTGAACTGTAGATTTGAGACCAACTTCGGTATTCGTTAAGATAACCTTATTGAATTCCATCAATTTTCAGGAGTTTCATGATTAATTTACCGAATATATTTCTTTCAATTTTGTTTTTGTTGATGTAAACTCGCATAATCTCCGAGGCGCAATAATTTTCAGCTCTTATCGTGCCCGTATTCACCATCAAATTAAATGCGCATATGATTTGGAGCATGATACGCTCAAAAAATCTTAATTTGTTTTTTATATTTTGCTATCAAAGATAATTTCCCGCTACGCTAGAACTTTTTTCTCAGCCATTATTTACTGTTGAATGAATCAGGAGAGCAGAGAATCGAACAAAGCAGAAAAACAAAAACCAAACACGATATCGCCGTGAAGTTTGACAGCTGTGGCCATTCGGTCCTATGCTGGTTTTGATGGCGGCCAATAGGTTTTATGATGGTTCTCAAGTGGTCATAACATCTTTCACTAGAACATTTTCAAAATCTTTATGGTCTTAGAAAGGTTTTATGAATTTGTTTTCACAACCGCTTATAGAGTGGGCCTCTTTGTACACATTTCGGCTTTAAAGATGCATAGAGGAGGTGGTGATGGACAAAACAGTTTTGAATGTAGTTTCATCAACAAAGCCGGGAGGAGTACTATACGGTTGGAATAGAACTGAAATTGTTACTTGGGTATTTTGCAGGCCTTTTAGAAAGTCACTACCGTGATGGGACAAAAACGTTGAAAGTGTTAAGTCTTTTCATTTCCGCTTTCAAAACTGTTTGACTAACCTAGTTAGCTAGAATAAAAGCTTCTTAATTAATAATAGCGTCCATCAATGATTTCTCCTACCGTTAGTTCAAACGCATGCGTAATTATGTTGGTTTTAAAAATCCATCAGAAAAACTGTTTAAACTATTAAATGTTTGATTGTTATGATAAAATTATACTTCAGTCACTGAAATTAAAATCTATGATTGAAATTATCATCGGCGGTAAAAAGATGCCGAAAAAGTCTACTCTTATGAAAACCGTTATACTGGCAGTAGAAGCCATACAAATGAGTCGAACTTAAAATTAAGTC
This sequence comes from Aedes japonicus, assembly GCA_034211315.2. Lineage (NCBI taxonomy): Eukaryota > Metazoa > Arthropoda > Insecta > Diptera > Culicidae > Aedes > Aedes japonicus. Next base: position 85,106 of record JASCZW010001951.1, on the reverse strand, counting down.
CGAATTACTTATTTTTCGGCTCTTTGTGCGATTATGCATCTCACGATATAATTTCACATCATATTATGTTAACTTTTATGCGACAAGCATAATTTTTTGCATATGCATTGATTCACATCTACAATACAGTCATTTTTTGATTAACATGACATCCCTATCTAGTGTATGCGTATGGTTTTTTGTTTTCCTTTTCAAAAATGTTCAAGTCAAAAGAAACCTAAAAGTTGTATAGTTATAAGTTTTGAGACAATTTAGGCTTTAAAATTAATGTATTATGTAAACCTTACTTTAAGTTTCCTCCCAGCTTCCCACCCGTTAAATTGTTATTCCTATTAACCTCGAGATGGCCGCGAAAAATCGGTTCTATCCTCCTAACTTTAGTTTTAGACAACTGATGTATATTAATATGAAAACTTGGCTCTGTAAAGTTGATTCGATTGAGCCTGTACAAATAAATGACATATTAAAAAAAGATGACATCCCTAGCAACACACTTGTTACAAATCGGTCGAAGTAACTTCAATGTGACTCATTTAGGTCACAATCAAATAACTTACCTTACCAATCACACCAAGGCTGGTGTGGCTGTACACAAAAGTTGTAATCGGTCCATGGCTGTCTGGCGGCCCTCGCTGTCTGCGAAGAGTCCGCAGTTCGGCTTCTACTTGACCGATTCACCTTGCTCGTTGCGCGCCTCTTCTTCTTGTACCCGTCGGTTCGTTTTTGAGAACCATTTTAACAGGTCTGTCGTCCGACATTCTTGCAACATACCCTGCCCATCGTGGTCGACCGATGTTAGCGATGTATACGATGGGAGGTTCTCCCAGAAACTGATACAATTCGTGGTTCATTCGCCTACACCACGTTCCGTCTTCCATCTGCACTCCACCGTAGATCGGACGCAACACCTTCCGTTGAAAGACACCAAGCAATGTCCATGTTTCGTCAATTAATGTCTTATAGATGGTCAACTTTGTAGTTCGGCGAACTTTGTTCGATCTTAGCATCTCTCGAAATCCAACATAGGCACGATGGCCAGCCATAATGCACCTTTGTATCTCTCTTTTGGTGTCGTTATCGGCGGTCACCAATGAGCCCAGATACACGAACTCGTCTACTCGATTTCATCACCGTCGATCTGAACTCGTAGTCTTGTCTTCATGTGAGCCTCTTCCCTTCGTGTATTTTGTTTTCAACGCATTAATCACAAGCCCAATCCCACCAGCTGGTCTCGATCGATTGTATCATAAGGTAATTTGGAATTGATGAAAAGATGATGTGTGGGCACGTTATATTCGCGACATTTCTGCAGCACTTGCGGAATCGCAAAAATCTGGTCTGTAGTAGCGCGGGCACCCATGAGTCCCGCTTGATATTGCCCCACGAACTCCTTTGCGAAGATAGGCCGAGTATAGTACACACTTTTCTTTCCATCCAATCCTCCGGTATCCATTCCTACTCCAAATTCTTCGTTATTTCCCAGTGTATCACCCTAACCAGTGCTTCACCACCGTATTTTACTAGCTCGCTTGGAAGTTGATCAACTCCAGCAGCTTTGTAGTTTTTCAATCGACCAATTTCCTCCTAAACTTCCTGAAAGGTCGGAATCCTGTCATCTTCTGCGCGTGTTCCTAGATTTACTACTATGCCGCTTTCATTCGCTGTAATATTGCATTCCAGGTCTCTGCACATATCGGCTTGTGGTAGATAGCCTTTGCGCAAGCTATTCAACTTCTCGTAGAATTTGCGTGTGTCATTAGCACGGTACAGTGCTTCCATTGCTTTGCGGTCTCGATCTTCCATGTGGCACTTTTTCATTCAATGAATAGAATTTTGCCTCTCCTTCGGTGCTGCAGCATTCTCACCCGTCCTGCATTCTTCTCCTCTACTAACTGCTTGCATTCGCCATCAAATCAGTCATTTTTCGAATCGGTGCAGAAGTCCTAGTGTCACTATTGCAGTGCTACTAATGGCGGTTCGAATATCTCTCCAGCCATCTTCAAGAGTAGCAGCGCCAAGTCGTTCTTCCGATGGTAGGGCTGCTTCTAGCTGTTGCGCGTATTCCTGGGCAACTTTGGTTTCCCGTAGTAGCTCAATGTTAGGTCGTCGTGTCCGAATTCGACGCGTGTAGAACACCGTCGAAAGTTTTGAACGCATACATACTGCAACTAGGTAGTGGTCCGAGTCTATATTCGCGCTGTGGTAAGTGCGAACTTTGATGTTGTCGGAGAAGAATTTCCCGTCGATTAGAACGTAGTTGATTTGATGCTCTGTTCGTTGGTCAGGTGATCTCCAAGTGGCTTTGTGCATGTCTTTACGAGGGAAGAAAGTACTTCGGACTACTAAACCACGGGAGGCCGCAAAGTTCGCGTATCGTTGGCTTTTATCGTTCGATACGGTATGCAGGCTGTTAGGCCCTATTACCGGTCTGTAGATTGCCTCCCGTCTTACCTGAGCTTTCATGTCGCCAACGATGACTCTTGTGTCCCGCTGCGGGCAGCCATCATACACTTGCTTTAGCTGCGCGTAGAAAGTATCTTTTGCGTCATCGGGTCTCCCTTCGTGTGGGCAGTGTACGTTGATGATGCTGTAGTTGAAGAAACGACCCATGATCCTCAGCTTGCACATTCTAGCATTGATCGGAAACCATCCAGTCACGCGTTGGCGCATTTTGCCCAGCACGACAAAGCCGGTGCCCAGATCGTTTGTGGTACCACAGCTTTGGTAAAAAGTGGCCGATCTATGCTCGTTTTTCCATACCTTCCTGTCCAGCAAACCTCCTGCAGTGGTACGATTTCGAAGTTACGTGGTTGAAGTTCGTCGTAGCTTACCCTATCGCAGCCAGGGAAGCAGAGCGATTTGCAGTTCCATTCCACGTTCAGCGTTTCCAATCGTAGTCCTTATTTCGTCGCCTAGGTCTTTGCCGATTGTTACGGTCCATACTAACTTCTGTATTATTTGTAACATTGAATGTTTTAAGGGCGGCTTGTTGCGCCTTCTTCTGTCTCGCGATGATCAGCCTCTCGTAACATGGAGAACAGACGCTGTTTTGAGCCGCCCCTGATATGGAGAACAGACGCTCAGATAGACTGCACCCTTTGAAGAAGGCAGCCCCCTTCCTTGTCAGCATATAACCAAGGTCCCGATAATGGAAAAGACCGTGCGTTTTGTAGTACTCCGTTACCGATCAGAACTAGTGTAATTGCACAGAGAACTACATAGATGGAGCTTGGGAGTTGCTAAACATCTTCAATGTACAAGTTCAATAGTTCATTCTATTAGTAGATTAGTACCGGCGCCGGCCACGTCCTCACGTTCTTTGGGGAGGGGAGAAGAAGAATGATTTAGTTTGACCATCGATGGTTAGATACCGTGTTTACGTCTGTGTCTCCACAATTGTCAAGGGAAGGATAGATTTGTGTTAGGGAGGCAGATTATTTATAGATCATGGATTCAATGGTAAGGGATGCGGATCAATGGAATTCACTGCTTTTTATTTTAAATCTAGTAGTGGATATAAAGAGGCAAGTGACAAATAGCAAGGAAAGGGACGGGCTTGGTATTAAACTCCCGATCATCTGCTCAGTAAGCAGAACGGGTAACCACTGAGCTACCCAACCACGTCTGTAGTTTTCTGCGTTGTCTAATGCACATAAAGGGAATGCTAGGTTTGGCAGAAAGTAATCGGATATTCCATGTAAATTTAAACCAGATAACGCCAAAATCTAGTCTGTTGTGTGAAAGATTGCAAACATTGTTGTGTGGCGCATGCAAGATTGCAAACAATTTCGGTTTTTACACTTCCTTTGGCTTGAAATTAAACGAGGGGAAATTTGTCGCGCATGTTATAATTCATTATTATTTTCTTTGTATAGTTGACATTTAGCGGCTGGTATGAAAAGTTTCAGGAAAGACATCGTGGGGCAAAAAGTGGACTTAACAAACATTTTTTGCCAAGTTTAGGGTTAATAAAGATACTAAAGCCTCAGAACAACGTGTAACACTCGAAGAGTCACAAATTATATCAGGCAACATTGAGTAAAAATATGAGTTCCATCAAAACAACAAGGCCTGGCATTTCTATAGCTGATTTAAATAATAAGATTTATTTTTATTAGCATAATTATTCTTCATAATATTTAATTCAAATAGTTACTGAAAAGTTAAAATTGTGCGAAATACATCTATATTTCTTCTTCTAAAATTTCGTTTTCACTTTTTTTTAAACACTATTTTTTTTTAAAACTTTTTTGAGCGTATTAGTAGAACGATTGTGATTGGGAAACTAGGAGAATTTAAAATCAACACTTCATTTGATTACTTTTTAAAAATAATTTAAAATTATTTTATAATTTATTTTATAATTAAATTATTTAATAATTTAAAAAATAAAAGAAATCTGTAAGTAGCAGACGAAATAGGCTTATCTGTCAAAAGATAAGCTCATAGTAGAATTAAAAGGAATTTGCTCGCGTTTACTAGCGAAAATTTGAAAAAGTGTTTCAAGGTTTTATTTTTTATTTTTTAAAAAGTGATCAAGTGAAGTGTTAATTTTGAATTCTCCTAGTTTCCCAATTAAAATTTCGTGTTTTGTACTGACCGGGCCACCGAAATGACTGAATTTGAGCCATATAATTTTTTCGAAAAGAAATATTTCTTAAGTTAAAGATCCACTGCATCTTTTGGTCTGAAATTGCTGAACTTTCGAATGCTATGGATGATCTCGACCTCCTTCTTTGACCTTCTTGCATTTTATGTACAAATGATTTAGAAAAAAATCGTATATCTCTAGGACACGACTTATCAATTTATCATTATATCGGATGTTCCGGGTATTCCAAAGGACCATAAAGTGGCCATATCTCAATATAATGGCCTAATACTACTTTTTAGATAGCATATTTGTAATAAGCGGCCCAAAATTACTTGAAAACACGTAACTTTGCTGTAAAACATTAATTTTATATATTTTTTTCCGCATTTTACATGAAATGGAATCACTGTGCGTCTGGTAGTGGTAGTGTACCTTCTGAACCAAGGTGGCTCTAATATCTCTGGTGGTCTCAATAGTTTATAAGAGAATTTCAGCCATGTTTAAACGCATACTTATACGATCTATATCAAGTAAAGTCAGGTCTGGCAAACGGAAGTTGTCTCTTTTACACCTATGCAACAGTGCCTGTGATGTCAAACTCGCAGTTCCATTTTAACCAAATGAGTAAAGGAGATGAAAACTTTCACACTGTCAGGCATGTGTTCTCTGCCATTGGGATATGAAGCGTCAAGCTGCAAGATTTGTTTAACAATATTTCGGGGGGAAAGTGAACGTGCTAAAAAAACGTTCAGCCCATACCGTTTACATTAATATATAACTCTTCACTCATAGGCAAAAATGCAATCAACAAATGTCATTATGTGCGCAATACACTATTGAGTATTCCTTTCTTTTGCTCTACTGCTAAATCTCATTTGATACCTCGCTACACCACTCGTCTTCCCTAGCAACTGAAGAAAATAGATCACCTGAGATATTAGAATCACCTTGTTCTGGACATGTGGAAAAACAGCTGTCAAACCACAATGAAAACAAAACAATGCCACATTCATCTTTTAGGTTATGTGTGGGGAAAAAAACAACAACAACAACGACGACGATAGACACGATAGTGAGCGTGCGTTAAACGTCACTACGCTTAATAATTATCTGGAATTATTCAAATTTAACCGAAGTAGGCGATAATTCCTAAGTGTCAAGCCACCATTTCAAGATGAGCCCCTCAAAAAAAAGCGATAAAATCGTATCACCCAATTGGACAACCCACCAGGTAATTTATTCCCAAAGTGTGAAGAGAATTTCATCGGTTTCAACCTCCATCGCTGAGGCTGTCACCGTCGTCGTCGCCGACAAGGCTCGCTCTCTCCGGCACCGACCCGAAATGATTTATGATCCATTCGATCGTTTTTCCTATGCTTTCTACCTCTCTGATACATATAATTTTCCTGTTCCCCCTCATTTCCAAGAGTGTGCATGTTGGTACTCCAACATTTGCCTGTCCGAAGTTGAAATGATAATCTTCCTGCCCTCCCCTTCCATCCCGACCGAAGCCAGGGGTCGCTTCAGACCATAGTCTATTATCAGGAACGAAATGAAAAAAAATCAGAGCGCAGAAGATCACCATAACTTCACGCGCCGGGGAGGGAGGGGGACGTTTCACTGGGTGGGGCAGTGATTTGTTAGCGCATAAAAAGGCAGATTAATTGCTATTTAGGCTGTTAATTTCAATTTGTTGCATCGCTGAGAGGGTTTTTATTAATGATTATTTTTCTTCAATTTCTTTTCAGGTGAGTCATCGTTTATGAATTGCGTTGTAATGAAGCCCCGATTATTTGGCTAGGTAACTATCGAATAAAGAATTAAACATCATTTAAGAGACGAACGTTCAAATGTTGGCTCTCGGGGAGTTTTCGACGCACTTCAACCTGCACTGCATTCCAGGCCCGAGCACGTGGGAAGAACCTCGCCGCATAAATCTCGCTCAACTTGGACCCCGAAGTCAGCGATTCTGATGGCGCTCGTGCTCTGGTCGATCGATATCTCTCTCTAAGCCCGGGTTGAACTTGTTTCGGATCTTGATAAATCACAGCGTGAACAAGTCCAATGACAAATTTATTATAGCCTCTAGAATATTGGTTGATTTCCACTCAATTTCCAACACCTTCGGGCCATATTCTCAGAACGGAGGAAAACATCAGAGTTGTGGGCAGCGGCACCGGGCAGAGTTGGCAGCAAATGCTAATTTTTCTCCAACCCTCGCAAACATATGAACTATTGCATGGGTTCCTTTGTTTTGTGCTACTTTCGACGGCGATTGGGCTCCGATTCTGCCGAGTTCTCTGATCACTTGTTGATGGAAGAAAAAAGATTATGAAATCTGTCTGGAGGTTTTCAGACGCCACAGTCGCCAGCAAGTGACCAGCGAGTTGAAATTGCGTGAGAAATTAGTTCCTCGTCGGTTGAAAACTTATGGAGGTAGAAGTACCTTGGTTGGCCGATTGCAAGTGTTGCTTGACACGGCGACGCTGCCACGTATGGTGCCAACCAGGGTAATCAATAGTGGCCTACGCAAAAATTAAGCAAATGTGCTGTTCGATACAATCTGATTCGATCCATGATGAGGAATGTTGGCTGTTTGGGTTGATGTGTTTCGAAAGGGTTTGCAACATTGTTGGGCTGAGCGTTTCACATGTCGAATTGAAAGTGAATTTAATTACAGCTGGTTTTAGATGAATATTGAAAACAAAAATTACAACCAGCAGGTTTTTGATGCCAACCTAACCTAGACTTACCAAAACTAGTCATTTCTATATACTAAGGTGTGGTCCAGTTCGAATTGGAACATAGACTATTGCGCATATTTCGTATATACATTAACAAAATAGTATTCTGTTTTAACTAAGATGTTCTACTTTAAAATTAAAAAAATTATCTCGATTTCGAAGAAATTTGAAGACTTTTCCCGGAATACGTTTCATCAACCGGCGCACATTATTCTCATCCACCGTATTGGCAATCTTATTCCGCTTTTGACGACACTGCCATTCACATTCAGCTTCCTCTTCACAATAGCCCAAAATCTCTCTATTGGTCTGAGCTGGGGACAGTTTGGTGGGTTGAGTTCTTTCGGTATAAACTGAATCCCGTTGGTTTCATACCACTGTAGCGCTGTTTTACTGTAATGACAGCTCGCAAGATCTGGCCAAAACATGACAGGTTCATTGTGGGATCTGATGAATGGCAATATTCGCTTTTGGAGACATTCCGTTCTGTACAGCTCTGAATTAAATGTCTTACATACATACATACATACATTTTTTTGTTCAACATCACATTTAGATAACATAATGAACAATAGTACGCCACAATACTCGGTTTGCGGCTGCCGCTCTCCACGCCGCTCGGTCACGCCCAACGCTCGCCAGATCACGCTCCACCTGGTCCGCCCATCGTGCTCTCTGCGCTCCACGCCTTCTTGTGCCCACCGGATCAGTAGCGAACATGAACTTTCCAGGGTTGTTGTCTGGCATTCTTGCAACATGCCCTGCCCTGATACGGTCCTTCCGGTTTTGGCCACCTTCTGGATGCTGGGTTCGCCGTAGAGTGCAGCGAGCTCGTGGTTTATCCTGCGCCGCCACACACCGTTCTCCTGCACACCGCCAAAGATCGTCCTTAGCACACGTCGCTCGAAAACTCCAAGTGCTTGCAGGTCCTCCTCGAGCATGGTCCATGTCTCGTGTCCGTAGAGGACCATCGGTCTTATTAGCGTTTTGTAACTGGTGCATTTGGTGCGGGGGTGAATCTTTTTAGACCGCAGTTTCTTCTGGAGCCCGTAGTAGGCACGACTTCCACTGATGATGCGCCTTCGAATTTCACGACTCGTATTGTTGTCAGCTGTTAGTAAGGATCCGAGGTAGACAAATTCCTCCATCACCTCGAAGGTATCCCCGTCTATCGTGACATTACTTCCTAGGCGGATCCGGTCGTGTTCGGTTTCGCCTACCAGCATGCACTTTGTTTTCGACCACCAGTCCGACCTTTGCTGTTTCGCGTTTCAGGCGGGTGTACAGCTCTAACACCGTTCCAAATGTTCTTGCGATAATGTCTATGTCGTCCGCAAAGCACACAAATTGACCATATTTCGTGAAAATCGTTCCCCGGCTGTTGAGCCTGGCTCGTCGTATTACATCTTCCAGAGCGATGTTGAATAGTAGGCAAGAGAGCCCGTCACCTTGTCGCCGTCCCCGGCGAGATTCGAATGAACTGGATAGTTCACCAGAAACCCTTACGCAGTTTTGCACACCGTCCATCGTTGCTTTGATGAGTCTGGTCAGCTTCCCAGGAAAGCCGTTTTCGTCCATAATTTTCCATAGCTCTGTGCGGTCGAAAGTGTCGTATGCCGCCTTGAAGTCGATGAACAGGTGATGCGTTGGGACCTGGTATTCACGGCATTTCTGGAGGATTTGCCATACGGTGAAGATCTGGTCCATTGTCGATCGGCCGTCAATTAAGCCGGCTTGATAACTTCCCACGAACTCATTCATTTTAGGTGATAGACGAATAAAATGTGTTATCCGTGATGAAATCCTTGGTCTTCCTATAGTAGCTACAGATGCCTTGCCAAATCATGAGTTTACGAGCAAATAAGATGTCATAGTTTACAAATCCGACCACTAAGAATCAAACATGTTTGTTCCAATACTAAATGGGCTACACCTTATCATTGCAAAGTCCAGGACGAGCTTTCTCAAAAGCCAAAAGTTAGACTTATTACTAGTAACTTATTCGATGTATCCGTTCGGTTGAGAATGAAATGTTATATGAAGAAAATTTCATGAATTTTTTTTTTTAATGAAATCACAATAGTAAAATGGTCACAGTGATGAAAATACCTAACATAGAGTTAAATCAACGAACGTTCAAATTATGTGTGACAATTTTGCTTGTTCATCAATTCCTCAGAAAAAAAGAGCTAAGAAGTATGTAAAAAAAGAAATATGTAAGAAATGATTAGCATTAGAATTAGCATCAGATTTGACGTTTGCACACATCGTGGATGGAGCTTAATTAAGAATAATTCTTCGATTTTTTTTCATTAGGGCGTTCAGATTCGAGAGACTCTCTTTGATTACTTTCTCTCTCATTCATGTTCAACAGCTTTATATTTTTCATTCTACTATATGTAGAGTATGCTAGCCAGCACTGATGTATTTCTATCTGTACTAAAGAATCCCTCAAAAGTTGTATAATGGTGCTGCAATAAATGAAATAGAGCGAGAGAGGATAGAATCTCTCATTTTTAGATTCACCCTATTGAAAAAAATCCTAGAATTGATTATAAATTGAATGCCACTAGTTTCTGATACGTTTTTTTACGCAAAATCTCCATGAAGACTCTCCTCGATCGCTCACCTGGTGGCGTCCTTGAAATCGTTGGGAATAAAGAGGATTTCTATCGACCTTGAGAAGACACGAAGAACCAACAAAGCCTTAAGTATATATCAAAGGAAAAGATAAATGAATAGTTGGAACGAATAGTTTAACAATATGCTCTGTTTGGTGGACAGAACAAAAAATTATTTGAATATTTTCGTTGGGAACATCTTTTCTAGTGAGGGTAAATGATGCCCCGTTTCTCTTCAAACTAAAGGGTGTTCCGATCGAAATTTGGTCAAACAGTAATGTATGTGGGTCGATCAAAGTTTTTATTAATAAGTCAAATTTTTTTTCTTTTTCAAGTTCAGAATACATGAGAAAAAATCAGCTTCCTTTTTATCGAATGCGGATTGCCGGGTCTTTCGTTCAACACGCACACATCTTCAAAATGAGGGATGTGCAAATTTTTTATAATGCACGATGAAAGGAAATGCGTTTAGTTTAAGTTGATCAATTTTTGATCGAAACACCCTCTAGTTGAAACTAAAGCATTATCTTTGACTTGCTTAAAAAAGAAGAATGTCTGAAAATATAAGAACGGGTGGTGAAACAAAACTTATCAAACTTCTTGAAGCTGAGCAACAACATTACGTGTCTCTTATATACATCTTTATGTATCATTAATTAACTCTTGTTTTCGCGCTATAGGGTATGTGTGCCTTGACTCAGCCTAAAATGCAACGATGGCTACATTTTTTATCATAGCTCATAAAGTATTTGAGCTGGAAGCTATATTTAACTAGTTATACGCTTGCTTAGATACATTCAATAAGCCATTTGGTAGTATGTAACATGAAAAGTTACGCAACTTATTTTTTAAAGTCAAAAACTTTCGAGGGATATGGATGTAATGTCGGTCTATAAGCACCAAATTGTGTCTATTCATAGATGCATCTTCGTTCCATTCGAAAGATTTGTTATTAAAAGAATTCCACATGCGAGATTTTTTTTTGATATTCAGATTTGAGGCGTTGCCATCTGTACTCGGTCTACCCAGACAAGATTTCACAAAACAAACTATAATAAAAATTGTTGGAAACACTCAAGTGAACTTTTCAAAATTATAATGTCATTCTACACACATTTTATTGCTTTGGTTTGTGTTCAGATGAGCCATTTGAGAAACATACAACCGAAACTCATACATTTTTATTAAAAATTGTTCCAATAATAACGTTTTTCCTCCGTTACTAATACAACCATAGAAAAAATATGTCCCTAGTTTTTGTTAAATCAATGTTTAAAATGTGTGAACATTGAGTTTATTATGTGTGACTATTTTCTGTACATCTAGGCTGCATTACTCGGTTTAAAGGTTCAATTTAATCATATTTAGGTCATTCGAAAATCTTGGAGATAATCTGTTCAGCTTAACCATCGAGGACTTGATGTCTTAAAAGCTGAGGAAATCGGAAATTACGCGGAGGTAAACAAGTATACAGGGTGTCTCACAATAGGTGTCACTAAAACAAAATGAGATTACAGCAAAACAAATCAACCAAATCATAGCATTTATTCTTCATTTGAAAGATACATGTAATAGATATAAACCATATTGATTCAAATCGAATTTCCCACCCTTTTCCTTAATAACAATGCGCAAACTCTTGTAAACCCATCGCAGCTGGCACGCACGATTTCTTGATGAACTTGGTCTCAAATATCAACCACATGTTTGTTGAATCCATGCAAAGTAAGTCCTTTCGCAGGGCCTATATGTTGAAACATATAACCCCAAACAAAGTAGTCAATTGGGTTGAGATCCGGTGAAGATGCAGGCCATTCTTCGCTTGAGGTGAAATCGGGCAAATTCTCCGCGCACCACGCTTGTGTCATCTTTCCCTTGTGAGCTGGACTTGAGTCCTGTTGGAAACAATATAGTGTATTCCCATACAGCGTTGAAGCATGAGTAAGCAGATGGTTCTTCAAAACCAGCTCGATGTAATATTCAGTGTTGATTTTTACGTTAGATTTTATGAAAAGATGAGGAAGTTTCCGTTTTCGAGAAACGGCGCCCCATACCATGATTTTCGGTACATTCTGATAGCGTAGTTTATCTCTTGGAATAGCGGCAAGATTTTTGCCATACACACGACCATTTTGTTGATTATGCGTCATAATTTATGACTGCCTTGAAGGCGGAAGAGCTTTTCATCCGAAAACAAGTCACCGTGCCTAACCAAAATATTTCTGTTTCTTTGGATTCTGGCTTGCTTTTGACGCTTCCGCTTTGACGGCTTGCATTGCAGATCATGACTGAGGAGCCTGTTCATTGATTCAGAGGACATTTGAAATTGTTTGCTCATTTAAGGGCCGGATTACTCCTTGTTCGCTCCCTCACACATTTGATCTTTTTCTTTGTTCTGGCAGTTTGTCTGGCACCTCCTTTGTGTTGAATATGGACATTTCCAGTTTCCTTGAACCGTTTCAAGGTACAGAAATCAAACTTTTGCACATGTAGTTTTAAAACTCCCGTATGGCTTCCACGGTTGCTGATAAATATAAACAAACGGAATAGCTTATTTATCTTTAGCGATTAGCTGTCAAAAGAATACACTCAAAACGGGTATAATCAATGCTGCAGGGTAATTTTACCAGTTGAAATAAGCCAAGGCTGAAAAAAGGTGACACGTATTGTGAGACACACTGTAAATTGATCAATAATGCCCCAAATGCTTTTGTATGAATTTTTCATTCTGATAGTAATACAATATTGTTGGCTTTCTCTGAATTAATGACATATCTGGTGCATAGGCCGAATGAAGGAGCTAGGCTAACATTTCATCCCGTTACCCGAAGTCAATAGATTCTAGGGCTGCCTAAAAAGAATTAATTTTACCCATAGCAAATAATAAATATAATTTATTTTTGAAGCCTGTATTTACACCGTGTCCAATATACTTTCATACAAATTCAAATTTCGATTATATCACAAAGGTTATTCGGGATGTTTTGGTAATTGTTTTTATTGAAAGGTAATATTGCATGGATCAATAACAGCATATGTTTCCGAAGAACAGCGCCTTTAACCTTTTTGACCAGCTTCAAACGTTTTTCAAACCCATCGCATGCGGCACACACGACTTCTATCGGCGTTTCGTCACAAATTCGAATGATTACGACTTTGAACTGGGTCAAAGTAGACATCTTGTGCTCGTTTATTTTTAACAGCATGTTTGACCAAGCAAAATAATTCATGATCAGGTGAACTAGAGGCCATTCAACGATCAGGTGCAAATTTGCTCGAACCTGTTTTGGACTGAATTTGCAGTATGAGAAGGCCTGCTGAAATACGAGGTAAATGGAAGGAAAATGGTGATATGATATCTACTTAACAAAAAGTCAACTTCTTGCCTACGCCCTCATACAGGGTGTTCAATAAGTTCGAATACACTTTAAAATTATGTTAAACATTTGAAAATACAAGATATTCTTTTCTGAACCAATTTTTATTGAAGCAATGTTTTTTTTGAGAACCTATACGACATATAAGCTGGGAGCCAATCTCTTCCCAGATCTTGGAAATAAGCATCTTAAATTGGTACAAAGCAGAGCTTTGCCGCAAACTAGAACTTTCTATTTTATCAGAATTACGAGATAAAACAAGTTGAAAATACTCAATTTTGCATGCTCATTAGCGCCACGTAGCGGTCTTGAGATATGCCATCATGAATGTACTTGTTTTATCCCCACTTATCCCCACACACATTCACTCCGGTCCTAGTTTATGTTCTGGCCCTGGGGCCCTCGCTTGACTCTTGTAACTTGTTTTGCTATCCATTCCACCGTTTAGGAAATCTGTGTTTTTCATTGCAAAAGACTTAGCATGTTATCAAAGCTTTTTTTTTACACGGACTTCGGAATTAGCACGGTTTTTTAAACGGGTTTTCGGAATCAACACGGTTTTTTTACACGGATTCCGGAATTAACGCGGTTTTTTCAACAGGGTTTTTTTACACGGTATGATCCCCCTTGTAAAAAAAACCTATAACCCCCGTGTAAATCCCCGTGTAAAAACACATAAAAGTTCAGGGAATTACGGTCCGGGGAACTGGGCAGCCACAAAGTCTTATCGAGAAAATCAGTCAAATTCTCCCGACACATCGCCTGCACGATATTCGCCGTGTAGGCTTGTACGCCGTCCTGTTGAAAGACGTAATGATCCTTCACTTAGAGGTCCAGAAGTGCTGGGGCCACAACCTTCTCCAAAACCTCGGTGTTATAGAACGCGGCGTTGATTTTTACGTTTTTCTCGATAAACAAACACCAGTGGGAGCTTCCTAGCCCTAGATACACCCCACCCCCCTAACGGGATGTTTATGTGGGGGGATAGTCAATCATTTTGGACATTGTGCGGCTGTTGTAAGGTAAAGAGTTTTGCATCAGAAAACACGAACTCTTGACCTGCGTGTCGCAAAAGTATCAGTTTGGCTCTGTCCAACCTCTTCTTCGTTGTAGCCTCTGTTACCCCGTGAACCTTACGTTTCGTGTACGGCTTGTATCTCAGGTCCTCCGTCATGATGGTCTGGGCAGTCCCGATCGACTAATCCAGGTAAGCAGTGGTCTTCCGGATCGGGTGATTCATTTTTCGTCGAAACCGCTCCCTCACCACTTTGATGGCAGCTGGCGTCCTCGCCGAACGCACGTCAGTTAGCCTACATATGAGGCTAAAGCTGACACTAATACCAATACACAGAATGCATAGGTGCGCACCTACACAACGATGAAAAGATGTATTGAACACCCTGTAGATGAAAAATATGCGGGTGATTGGGAGGGAAATGGCTCCGAATTTACCATAAGCGAGTGTTGTGAACACCCAAAGCAACATACCAGTTTCATAACCGTTAAAAATACTTTTATAAGACTAGATTTAGTTATGCAGAAGTTTACTCAACTGAAAATCATGAAGTTGAGTTACTCGGGAGAAATATTGTGGTATGAAGCATTTGATTTAGCAGTCCAGTTTACCTATCACAATTGCGATGTCATGGGCAATGTCTGACGCTGCATTTTGTCCCAGTGAGGTCCGACTAATAAAGTCTACTACCTTACTGGGACTAAACTGCCAGACTTCATGGGGTTGTAGAAGCCTTTTCCTAAAATTTGAATAAGTAGGTTCAGAGCGTTTTTCTCATTCGTTACTATGAATCTTTTTGCTTACCGTGATGTATCTGTGGTATTCCAGTTTGATTGTGCCATAGACATTTCCCACTCCTAAAACTCCATCCTTAGAGAACAATCAGCAACCGTTCAGAATGGCTCCGGACCTGTGAACTCAGCTTTGTAGTCCTCCCTAGACAGACCATCCGCTTTTTCATTTCCCTATATTCCGCAATGGCCGGGAACCCAGTTTAAATTGACCCCGTTCCCACTGGCCACTTGTTTCAATAATAGAAAGCATTCCCAAACTAAAATTGACATTGTTTTAACTGCATTTGAAGTTGCTAAGCTACCTTAGCAAATACAAATATTTGCGAATCAATATTTTCTTTTAAGGCAGATTTAAACACATTCAATAATTGCATAAATTTCCGTTTAAAATACTGTTGGATATTGTCCCATTGGAGTATTTCTTTTATCCCCGGACCAAACTCCCCACATCCTGTTTTCTTGTTCATTTTTGAACCATCTGTGAAAAACACAATAGAGCCCGGATGAAAACTTGGCCCAACTTGTTCCCATAAATAGCGTCTTGTCTTGTTTCATTGTTTGCTTTCATCGGCATCCAGTCTATTATTAAGTTTACCGCTGGATTTAAATGAAAGTTTTTAAGGATGTTTGGCCGAAAATAGTCTATTAGCATAAATGTATTGCAGAGAAAATGAAATAAGAATCTAAAACAGTATTTTCAAACGCATTAGATCTAAAAAAGGAACTAAGGAACCAAAAAACATTTTCGAACGCATTAGATAGCATCTCGATATTCTAGGCTTATTACACTTAGAGTTTATCAATATGAGTGCGCATTTTCAATAATAAGCATTCTCATTAAGTTTCAATTCACTACAAAACCAAATTTTTATGTTCCAAAATGCAAAAAAAATGGTATTTGGCCATTTGCCATGAGAAGTATGAATATATTTTGATAATCGTAGACTAATGATTTTAGATGGAAAAATGTATTATGTTAAACAGCTAGACAGATTTGGTCATTATTTTTTATAATCCAGAGATCGAAATTCTCACTCAGTTGAGTGAAAACCATGCTCTCTTTCAAGCATATTCTCGATGAGTAGAGAACCGTTCACATTTTCATCTCTCCTTTTTCGCCGATAATTCATTATCCTCTCTCTTGCATATGCGAAAATATCTCTTTCCAAAATTCAACGAAAATATTTTCTTATGTCACATTTTTCATTGAAAACATGCTACCTAGGTCGTATAGATCGCATACGAGGAGCAAAGCTCGAAAATAAGGCCAAGCCGGTTCACACTGGCAACACCATGCACCATCAAGCATTTTCAGGTGTCAAAAAGTACGTGAAAAATAATTATCGGCATCTAGGATTCACTGAAAAAGAAACGATTTATCAGCTACTCATGCTCTTCGAAAATTATAAATCGCCGTTGCTTTTCTCGCGAAAACTGCTACGAGCGTATAATAGTCTCTCGCTTCTCACATTCTCATCTGTTTCTTCAAACGGGTGAAAAAGGGCGTTTCTCTTTCGTTCTCTGTTAATTTGAAGAAATATGCAGTTCCTCCGAAGGATACGTTCTTTTGATTCCTTGCATATGGTCCTTCTATGACGATACATATTCCTGTCCTGTCCGGTTTATTACTCTATGTTGTTCCTTCTTTCGAACATGAGCAGTTCTTCACTGATTCTTCACTGAGTTTTACTGATTAAACAAATGTAATTCTCATGATTTTATGTATCTCAAATTGATTCACCTGGTGAATTATGTGAGAAACTAATATTTTATAATTTTGAGCTTTAATGGAATTGCATTTTTCTGATTTTACTTTTGAGACGTTGGTCCATTCGGCCTAACGTCCATTCGGTCAAACATCCGTCTGCCAAACGTGTTTACGCCAAACGGGGTATCATCACCACAATGACATCCTTACCGTCGGTTTAAATCGGTACTTATATTTAGTATAAGTAAAGAGTATTCCTCGGCTACCTACAAAGCGAGTATGCATTTTCCTATCCTTTCCTCGATTGAACCACTTTCGATCTGCGCTGGAGGCGGTATTGCCTTGGTAGTTTTTTTACTTATTGAGGATGTATACTAGTCCCAAGCAACATCTGTTGGTTTTTTGTGTAATAACAGCTGATCTGGCATATCGGGCGGTCAATGATGGTTATGCTCGTGCTCGAAAGGATTTTCGTTTGAGCTGAGAAGCTGCCCTATGGGAATTGCTGTAGAACTTTTCATTAGGAGAGGCCAGAAAATGGCTAATAGAGTGTAAACCTAGTTTGCTTTCTCGATAGTAATTTTCATGTTTTCATTTAGGCAGAAAGTGTTAGTGTTACATTAATCTAATGAGATAGAATATCTCCATGTAATGTACCTCTGTTGCTAAGAACCTGCGTAAATGAACACTTCGTTCAAAAAAGTACTTAGAACTGTTTTTCTTATTTCTTATCCAATGTTCAACTAGTTTGATTAGAACAAAAAGTAAACACACAAGATTTGCCAATCAAATGTTTAATAGCTGTTTACCCTATCGAGAAATCGGTACAAGCATAAGCTGTATCACCATAATTCATCAAATTGCATGTCATCTAAAATAATCAGGATAGATAAGGCATTCGCGAGCTAATCAAATCAACCTATGCTTCCAACCACGCATCCAACATCTAAGGCTGACCTGGTTTCCTTCTGCTGCCCTAACTGCCAGCAAACCTGACGACTCGACCAGTTCCAGTTAGACACCGGCCGCCTCGACCGGCTATCCCACTCGATCATTATGTAACAAATACTCAGCCTATTATTAGCGGTAATGGTTTTCGGAGCGCTTATCTCGGCTCCGGTGAAGTAACTACAAAACTCAAGATGTTTACCCTTACGGGTCTCAAGAGTGCTCGGCTCTCGTTTGCTTTCGCATGCTTTTGCGTGGATGGCTACCTTCTTCGGGCTTTCCACACAACACACATGCAGCACTCTTCGCTACTCCACATGAATGGAAGACATGGTACTCTCTAAGTGCACCTTAATAGGCCCCAATAGATGGATACCTCTCAATGCACCGAACAACCAACCATTGCACATAGATTGAACGATCGAACCGGGTCGATCAACCTGTTTCTTTTTTTTTCGTACGATGCATGCATTTTTTTTTATTGCTGGCTCTAAGACTGGGCGGTACATTCAGAAGTCAGTCGCGCGTCGCCGTTGTCGTCGCTGGGCTTGCGTTCAAACGATCGATTGGCGCCATTCAATGTCCGTCCGTCCGTCCGTCCCGATCATTGCTGGTCCTGAACAAACTATAAACTACCACGTATTTTGCTGATGACGGGTGGGTGATGAGTTCCGCAAAGTTGTTCCCGTTCCGGACGGACGTTCGAAATTGCAGCTAAGTGGATTATGAAATTATCAGTTGAATGTCCTAGATTCAATGCAAATAAGTACCAGCTGCTGGTGGTGCATTTTTCTGCCAACAGTACCTGCACATGGTGATTGTTTTTCGTGTGCATCGTTAAAATCATTGACTGACGTGACTCTGTCGGCAAGTGGCATGCTGGACGTTGCAATGGAAGAGCCAAGATCGCTTTAAGGATGCCGCCGTCTGTACGACATCCAGCTATGTACTTGAATACACGAAAGATAAAAAGCGTGTGCTCGTCGACAAGAGAGCGCGTGCTATATGCGAAATAATTGCAAGATGACATTGGCACAGCAGCCGGTACCCTTGCGTGCCATTATGGCAGAGAGAGAGAAAGGAAGAAATGCCGCTGTTGACTTGTTTATTGAATGCATTTACAGTAAGGCTTTCGCGTTGTGTAAATAAATCTCATTCGGTTGTCATTTTGATTTGAGCTTAACACTGACCATCTGGATGTTTGATTTTTTCGGTTCCTCTAAGGGCAATGCAGGTCAATCAAAAGAAATTTTTTAATACTCAGTAACAAGGGCTACCCAGTTACATAAAGTACCAGTTGTTTAGTTATTTTGATTTTGATCCAATTTTTTTCACTTAAAGACATCTAATCATAATTTTCATGGCTACAAATAACGTATTCGCAGTCATGTAAATAATATCTGATGGCCTTAGATAATTAAATTTGGTTAATGTCCATATATGTTTTCGACTAGTATGATATGATATGAACTGCCACCCATTGTAGCACGGAAACTTAGTCCAACAGCAATGGACTCTCCTCTCTGTTAGACTTGATCCAGCTTTAATACCCACTGATTATCTTAATCATGCCGTTGTATGAAGGCCCAAAAAAGGGGTGGGTGGATCGATAGGCAACATCACTTATACGTATCCACAGGGATATAAAGAATCTCCTTCCAACAACAAGAGTGAACAATTGGTCAAAAGAGCAAGCCATCTAACATTAGGATGCCCCAATTGGTGGGGGGAAGAGCCCGCCCTCTATTCACAAACTGTTAGCAATGGGGAGTTGGCATTCCCACTCTCCCCATCCAGAGTGTTTCAATCGGGTGCCCTGATGGTCCCTCCCATTCCCATATCATATTTATATGATAGTGTATAAATTTATGTAAATGGAAAATACTACAAGCATTCATACCTATTATACACGATCTTCATTTAGTTGATCCTGAAGTGCAAGAAATATTGTAAAGTGTTAAAGTGTAGAGTTCTGTGTTTTTGCGCCCTAGCACGTTTTTGTTCGTTTTCAACGATAGCAGCAATTCATCAAAATCTTGATTTGAGGTATCCTGAAATAAATCATGCAAAAGACAGTACATCCCAAATTTCGATTACCTAAAACCAAATTATATATAATAATATACTATCATATCATAGCAACAAAAAAAAATCAAAAAAATTTGGCCTCTATTTTCCGTAATGTCTTTCCATGTTATTAGGATGGGGCTAAGGCAAGGATGACCCCAAAACTCGCTGCAACTACGATACCAAATGTGAACAGTAAAATTTTCAATGTGACCTACAGGCACACGATCCTCTGTAGCAGGTGGAAAAAACTTCTTGGTATGATATTTCCACAATGGAACTGACTCTTAGCTTCGGGCAACCATTCCATTGCCTTTTTTTCGTTACGGCAGGATTCGACCAGAACAGCAAAGAACATTCGTATTGCTTCATGAAAGGTAGCGGAATTTCTTCCAGGCACTCGATTATAAAAATTCCCCTATTAAGATTCCGGTTGCAATGAAAAGGTCGCTCTTTAAGTCACAGCTGCAGATAGGCTGTCAACACCCAAAATAAAAAAAAGCAAGATTGTAATACAATTTCGAATGATTTTGTTTCATTTCTCGTAATGGATCGTAGCTTGGAGAAAAAATGCAACATTGGTCGTGGGCAAAAAAGCGACACATCAGTTTGCTTTGAAAAATTCAATGTGTGAGTGAGGTTATACAGTGTATTAGTATTGAGTATAAGTTTGGATTCCGGAAATTCAATGGCTCACAAAAAAAAACAATTACGATACGCAACCGAGATTCGAACCGAGGCATCTCCTGCGTCGTGGCCATCGATTGTAGCCATTCAGCCACTTTAACAAAATGAGATGAGGGGTGTAAAAGCCCAACAGTTGCTTCGATTATCGATACAGCAATGTAGCAAATGTCTCTCACACACACACATGGCATGGGTTCGATTATTTCATAAATAAGGGCAAACTTGAAAAGAAGGGGATTGGACTGTGATGACAAGTGAAAATAAAAATAGAACACTTGACAGTGAAAATCTTACAGTGGCCAATAGCTTTGCGGCATTCTCTGGTATTGTCTCACTCATATTGAAAAATTGTTGACGTTTGAACAAAACCCAACGATTGTTTCGACTGTCGAGGCACTAAGCACACAAGGATAAATTAGTTTCGAGGAATCTGTGTGATGCCAACCGCTTGTACACACTTGCATGGTTTCGTTTATACTATAAACCGGATGCACCGGATTTCTCAAGATATGATTGCGAAAACTGCAATTGCATTTTTTTGGGTGAAACCACCCGACCAGAAGCGTATAACAAAAAAATTACAAAATCATAACAAACCTTGTTACGACTAACTGATTATGATACAAATTTGTTTAAAACATTTTCTTCTAGATAATTGTAAAACATACTTATAACAAATTATGATATAATGCCCAGGGAGGCACAAGCTGCGTGAAGAAAGTAAATTAATTTTAACATTAGCTGATATGATTTTGCTACATCGTAACAAAACTGTTACAAAGTTTGTTTTGTTTATGTTATATGTATATCATAGTTTGCTTTAATTTTGTTATCTCTAGAGGATTGTTTGTTCGAATTTCAGTTATTTTAACAACATCCGCGATCTAAATTCTAACAACCTCTGTTATGAAAAAAGCGTAACTGAATAACAAAACTTGAAATAATTTTGTTGTACCTTTTTGGTCGGGCAGATACACCCTGGATTCAGTTTGAAGTTTCATCACAATCAATTACAACGCAACATTAGCATCTTCGTGATTTTTTTTTTTTAAAAACGAAGGATTCCACTATCACATTTTAAATTACTTCGACAGTGCAATATAGTGCATGCAACCAGATATTTCAAAGTATTTTTGACAAATCAAAACCAGTGCGCAGTGGTCAAAAAGTTGATTTCAACACTCTCAACTGATAGCTCCCTAAATAGTGAACCTAGAGCGATGGCATCTTTGGCAAAGCTAATGGATATGACATGCTTTGTATTTTGAAATCAATCCCCGTAAAAGTGAGATAAAAATTCAGTTTTTTTTTAGGATTCTGAGATAGAAAAGTGATATCTTCAGCAAAGTGGTACAAAAAGCCATTGCCAAAAACGTTGCTGAATACATATTAATCATATGTTTCACCCGATTGGAGATAAAGTGCGTTTTATAAAAAAAAATTACCTTCAAAGATACATTTTTCACCGAAACATTTTGTTTGTAATTTTAAAAAAAATAGGATGTTCTACAATGTTACAATGTCAAAATACACAACTTTCTAGAACACACTATACTGCATTATTCAGTAGGATAAGTAATTGAACTTTTTTCCGTTTTTTCCTTGTATTTTCGACGGCTGATCCACATTTAGGAGCAGGTAAGAGCAAGTAGAGGGAAGAACCGGAAGCCAAGCTTCTAGTCATGCAAAGTGCCAAAGAGTTGGCACGGTTAGCAGCCACGGAGAGGGCGAGGGAGATAGCCTCGAAGCGCACGCTGGCGTAAGAGTCCGTCTCCGTTCGAGATTCCACTCCACCCCATCTACCATGGGGATAGGGACCTTCAAGCGGGTTAGGCAGTACCCAGGCAAAATTGCACCTGGTGCTTCTAAGAAGCGGATAGTGTCCGACACCCCCATAGAGAAGAAAACCTAAGAAAAGAGGAAGGCCCCGGCACCAAGCACAGCGCCAAAAACGCGACGTCTAGCTCGAGAGTTGTCTCAAGCGCCGAAGGGGGCCCCGACAACAATAATTAGCACGGAAGTAGATGCCAGTGCTAAGAGGGGACGAGCGACGAACCCAAGCGTATCTGGTATAGCCACCAAGGTCCAAAAAAGGAAGATATAACTAAAAAAGAAATCGAAGCGCGACAGGTGGCCCAAAATATTGGTATTGAAAGCGATGTGCGCGGACGCTAAACTTGCGGGCCTAGGCACCGAATACCCGGTCGCTAAGGGTATTCCGAAGAGCCAATCGTAATGCAGGTATCCCAACTAAAACTGAACTATTGTGAGCCCACCCAGCAACTGCTGTATCAGACAGTTTGCGAGTCGGCATCGGATATCGGTGTTAAATCCGACCCATATCGCATACAAGCCGGCAATGGCAACTGAGTTTCGGACACGTCCAATATGGCGGCATTATGGTCGACGGGCCCGGTTTTTGGAAATTGTGTCTACCGCAAACGAAGGCTTCACGGTTCTAAAAGTGACTGGAGTGTTCTTCTGCAGCTGCTACGCACCGCCAAGATGGTCGATTAAACAATTTTCCAATATGCTCGATCGTATAACAACTGAAGTCACTGGCCTATACCCGTTGGTAATAGCGGAGGAATTCAATGCTTGGGCGCTCGAGCGAGGGAGCCGCCTTACCAATCCCAGGGGCCAGATTCTTCTGGAGGTCTTGGCTAGGCTCAATGAGGACAATGAGAACCACAGAAACGTAGCGAAATCGATAGTCGAGGTCCCACGGGAACTTGTTCCAGAAAGACAGGTCCGAGGACAAATCATCAGATGGCCACAAAACGTTGAGAAATATCCTACTTAAGAAATATTGCCATATTGCCAGGGTTTCCTTCTTAATATATTCATGGCCACTCGAGGCCCCACGGGAACCTGTTACAGAATGGCCGTTGCAGAAACAAGTCGGCATAAGACCCACAATGGAATAGAAATAGTTTCTAGCAATTATTCCAGAGATTTTGACATCGTTTCCCGGAAATTCAATAGATGATTCCAAATAGTGTCTCCATACTGGACCACAGCCTCGGTAACCCAGATTTACAGGAACCAGGTGAATTCAAATGGTCATCGCTGGGCATGTCCTTAAAGCAAATATGTTTTGGAATCTAACGATGTCAAAAGAACTAAAATCGGCCAATAATAGCCAGAGTTATAATCATTTGAATTTGTTGGGTACCCTGGTACCCCGTCGATCACTTAAAGGTGCTTTTTTTATTGAACACATAAGGGTTGAAGAACAACGAAAGTTAATCCATTCAGAACTATAATTGAGGGACTTGGTAAAAGTAAGAGTCCGTAGATGCATTTCGTGCCTTCTGGCTACTTTGCTTCTATTGATGTCCAAGCTCATCGATTTCGCACCACCCGGGGGGAGACTTGGTCTTATACACAATCAGTTTTTGGAAGTTCTACTCATTCACTCCTGTTGTTTATTTGTTTATTTGTTTGTTTGTTGTTGTAAATTTCATCTGACCTATGGTTGTCTTAATTTGCTTGAAGTTTATTACACGGTAGCTTTTAACTACCCATTATAGAGCGAAATGTAACCCATTTTGGAAATAGTGGCAGAACTCACGAAATCCCCAAATGCAATAGGCTGGCAACGGAGCGGCAGCAGACAGGTTTGACATCTGTCAAATATGACGCCAATTTGACAAACGGGATTCTATTTTGTATATTTTCCATTTTCCGGGTAGATTCAGTCACATCGGATATTTTCCGTGCCGTTGCCGTGGAACGTTGATGACCACCAATTGAGCATTGGTTTTAAATTTAGTTCCAACCTAGAGTTGTCATCAAGATAGCCTTGTATTATGTTACAACGCTATAGAATGAACAAATCATTATTGTTTTTTTTTCTGTGCTCATTCCATCACTTGCGCCATCGGACGTTACGTAACAGAAACAAAAGAAAACGCGATATGCCCGATAGCACAATATTTCGCAACAGAGCATCGACACAACCGTTTACAGCCGATGCCCGACGTAGACTCTTTGTTTCTCGTATACTTCAGATTTGTTCAACTACATTCTAGAAACTACTGGAAGTAATTAATATCTGCAGCAAGCAAGTTGAACGTCCTAAAGAGCAGTACAAACCTGGGGAGTCTTGGTCCTATATCTAATGACTTCATTATCTCCAATCCGCTAAACCATTTGTAATGTTTTGTGATATAGTGGACGAATTATTATTATTTAAGATAACTCAGACATCTTCCAAATTTGGCAGATAAACAGGCAATCGGTGGAGATCCTCCTGGTATCTCGTAACAAGATGTCTAGTGGCGGACCAGAAGATTTGATGTACTTCCTAGTAACATTGCCAATACCATACAGCTTTTTTAAGTTTTATTAAAGTTTTATCAAAGCCACTAGAAATTAAAATAGTTTTATTGTGGCAGTCAGGTTTATGAGACCCTACACAGCTTCTTTACAACGATCTTAAAACCTTGTTTCCAAAATTCCTTATACTCCTATCATAGGTTTTGTTTTGACTTTATGAGCACAGAAAATGCTGTTTTGAAATGCCGTTTTAAGACACATTCAAATTATCTTATTATGGTCAGTTGAAAAAGCATTTTGAAACCATTTCGCCTCCAGTAAATGCAATAAACGACCAATTGGCATTGAGGAAAGTCACCAAATGACCAAATAGTTTTATAGTAGCCATTACGAAGGTAAATTGGCTTTTTGGCAAAACTGTGATATTTTCCAATTGCCAAATCTATATATATATATATATATATATATATATATATATATATATATATATATATATATATATATATATATATATATATATATATATATATATATATATATATATATATATAAATTGAATGCTGTCCGTTCGTGACAGCATAACTCTGAACGACACAATGGATTGACTTGATTTCTTTTTGTTTGACTGGAAAATGAAAAAAAAAACATAAAAACCAAATTGTGATTTTGTATGGGAATATTATAGTATTCTAGACAGCAAGACCATCTTTCGATTTGTAGGGAGGAACCGTAGGAAACTATTATAATGGCTTCATAATTAACAAAAAAAAAGAGAACGAGGGAGGAGAGAATCACTTCACTTCTGTTACTTAGCACCTTTTGAAAAGATAAACAAAAAATGATAATACACTAGAGTCGCTTATTACGCAATTGTTTACGGGGTTGTCGTGGTTTGTGGAAAAATGCGCGGTTTTTGTTATTCACGCGAGTAGCTACGCGAGTAGTTCGCTTAAATTTGATTAAAAACGCGTCTCAAACCTAACTTTAATCGCATTTTACGAAGTTTTTGTAAATTACGGGTTTTTAGGCGGATTAAGGATATTTACTTGGTTTTTTATGTAGCTTTTTTCCGTCGCACTCATTCCTGTGTAAAAAGTAACTTCAGTGTAATCGATATATAGCGTCTAGATAAACGTATAAACTGGAACGTTTGTATTAGTGACACCTCGCAGCGAGGTGTAAATTCTCGATCAACAATAGAATAGAGCCTATCCACATTTGTAAACAAACATTTCTGAGCCCTTTTTCTCTTAAGCCATAAGCCACCCACGCAAACCAATACCAAAATCATGTAGGGAAAAGTTTCTCTACAGTATGATGCTGTAGATTTGGGTGTGTAGCCTATGGCTTGCGAGAAAAATGGCTCAGAAGTGTATATTTACAAATGTTGATAGGCCCTATTCTATAGTTGGTCAAGAATTGGAGTGAAGGTCAATGGAAAATGAAGGTATTAGTTTATGTCTTCTGTGTTGAACTGCCAGATGTGCAATTACGGGTTTGGTTACATTTGTATCGTTCGCCGTGTGATTAAAAGTGCATCAGGGAGGTGAAAACGGTATTACTAGAAATTAAAAAGACACTAATAAAGTTGCGATAATATCGGTCGGCTGTTGACTCAGCAAACTCTCGAATGAGACCATAAATTTCTACAGATTTTTTTCAAGGATTTACTCAGCAACATTATTCCACCATGAAGCGGGACATTGTACAGCAATTGCAAGCGATGCTTCATGAGCCCAAAGGATTGATTCAAATGTTCAAGACTACTCTAGATCGAACGCCATCTAACAACCATTAGCTTGCGATTCGAGCTAATACCTTCTCCAGTTTTCCAATAAGTAGTTTAATTGTAAGCAGGACAACGTCTGCCGGGTCAGCTAGTTGAGATATAAAAATTGAAATGTGGAAATAAACCAAATTTCAAATGTAATGCAAATCAGAGATGTTGGCATTCTTTGAGATAACCTTATCAAATTCCATAAATTTGCAGGAAATTCATGCTTAATTTATCGAATATATATGTTTCAATGTTTGTAAATTCGCATA
Organism: Aedes japonicus; assembly: GCA_034211315.2. Lineage (NCBI taxonomy): Eukaryota > Metazoa > Arthropoda > Insecta > Diptera > Culicidae > Aedes > Aedes japonicus. Next base: position 58,224 of record JASCZW010001951.1, on the reverse strand, counting down.
ATCTCCGAGGCGCATTAATTTTCTGCTTCTATCGTTCTAATATTCACCATAAAATTAAATGCGCATATGATTTGGAGTATGATGCGATGTAAAAGAAAACTCAATTTGTGTGGATATTTTGCTATCAAACTAAATTTTCCGCAAAACTAGAAATTTTAACTAGACATTATTTACTGTTACAGCGAATCAGAAGAGCAGAGAATCGAACAAATTAGAACAACAAGGACCAACCACGATACACAGAAAAAAATTATTAATTTTAAGAAGCGTATAATATATCCCCTCGTTTAAATCCAAGCTAAAGGAGACGTAAACCACGAAATTGTTTGCAACTTCTCATGTGCCATACAACAATATTGGCAATCTTTCATACAACAGGCTGGATTCAGGTGTTATCTGGCTTAAATTTACATGAACTATCCCATTATTTTCTGGAAAATCTAGCATTCCCTTTATGTGCATTAAATAACGCAGAAAATTCAATATTTATTTTTATCTGTGTATCATAGTGAAGTTTGATAGCTTTGGCCATTTCGCCCTATGCTGATTTTAATGGCAGCCAATAGGTTTTTTAAAAGTTCTCAAGTCGTCCTAACATCTTTCACTAGAACATTTTCAAAATCTTTATGGTATTGTAAAGGTTTTATTAAATTAATTTCACAACCGTCTAAAGAGTTGGCCACTTTGTACACATTTCGGCTTTAAAGATGCATAAAGGTGGTATTGGTGGACAAAATAGTTTTGAATGTAGTTTTATCGCCAAACCGGGAGGAGTGCTATATGCATTGGCGAAACTAGACAATTAGTCTAGAGGGGGCCTGGAGGGGGCCTGTCCGAAGGATTTTTTTCCGTTTATAGGAATATTGAAAAGAGCGACGAAAGTAGCGTAATTGTTGGGGACAGGTTATTTTAATTGATAAATCAAAACAGGTTTAATCGAATTATTAGGTCTATTCTGCGCCTCGGTGAGTCGAGATGCCTCAAGAGAATCGAGTGTGGTGAATATATATCTCGTATTATTCTGTGTGGATCAAATGTAGTCACCTTACTCGATTCTCTTGAGAAGTCTCAACTCATCCGAGGGGGAGAATAGACCTGAATCTATATAGAGTCAAGTTTGAACTAAAAGTCTTAAAACTTCAAGGAACAACATTAAGTCAATGAATATTTTAAATTTACATCAGAATTTAGATTGGTTTGGTTAACGCGTTTTAAATCTTCAAAATTGTGTCGGTTGATACTGATTCCTTCACAACTCCGTTGTCAATGCTTAAATAAGTCAATCGGTAATTCGGTACTGCGTCATGGTACTTCTCAGTCATGTTTTTATGCGTTTTATGGCTGAGCAGCTCCAGCTGAGCTTATGGGAATGTAAGTTAACACCTGGAGCAACCTAGATAGTTAGATTGGGTGTAATATTAATTTTCAATTTCGCTCGCAAAGTTTCCAAAATTATATTTAACTTTTTATGGCGCAAAAATTTCGAACGACAGTCGCTTATGCTTGCAGGTTTTGTTGTTTAATATTTAGAGCATCTGAATAATGGTCTTTAAACTCCTGCCAATTTGCCTTATCTTAACCCGATAACGAGTCAGCTGACTCAGCAAACGGCATGTTGTTGGACATCTTCTTCGGATTTCCTTCAACATTGTCGATTACCTATTAAAGAAACAAAACAAAAAAAAAACACAAAATATCTGAACTGCCAGAAATCGCAAGTCAGTCCCATCTGAATTTTTAATAGTTTTTAGTAAGCATCATTAATCAGTTTATATATTAGTCTTCGTTGCTATTATTCTCCTAGTGTACGCTTCACTCAACACAGTTCCTCCATTGATTATGATTTCTCCATGAAGCAGGTTATTCAAGGAGTTTCAGATCAATTTCGACCTATTTTACGCATTGATGGATCCTCTGGTTTCGGTGTTTACAATGAATACTCATCTGCCTTCCGGAAACTTCAGAAACCGTGTTCCGTATATGTTGCTGAGCTGGCAGCAATCTATTTCGCATTGGGGATTATTTCCGATATGCCCATAGACCATTATTTCATCTTCTCAGATAATCTCAGTTCTATTAATGCCCTCCGGTCAATGAAAACAGTGAGGCACTCATCTTACTTTCTTTCAAAAATAAGGGCGGAGATGTGTGTGTGTGTGTTGGTTGAAAGATCATGTAGGATTACCTTTGTATGGGTCCCCTTCCACTGCTCAATACCAGGCAATGAGAAGGCGGACTCTAGCAAAAGTAGGAGCGCGTACAAGAAGGCAAAAAAAAGCAAAAAAAAAATACATGGAAAAGTGTTGAACAGTCTTATGTTTCAACTTAACAGGCTCTACATTTTACAGTCGCTATTATTTTAGTTATGAGTTTTGGGGTTTTAATGTTTGTAAACCTGAACTATTAGAATTCAGAATTATTTAAGTCTAAGGCGTAGGGCTTTTGTGAAGCAATATTTTGAAGCAAACGAATTATTAAAAAACATAATTAGTAGTAGTATTTATTCAATGATGGGGTTTCCGTCAAAACATGCTGTTAAGCAGATCAGCATACAACACCATACCGGGTGTCTCTCGGAGTTGGTTATGTAAACAAAGACGAGAAAAACATTACAGGTAAAAATGAGAAGTTGTGTTTTCAAAAACCTCAAATTGGAAATTGGTTTCCATCACATGTGGCCTTTAGGGAGTGCAAAACAGAGATTTCACATCGCTAGAACCATTCTGTGTCTTTGCCGGTATTTGAGCACGATCAAGCGCATACATTTTTGACACTCAATGCGGATCCGTTTCTGCCTTGACCTGCAAGGCACACACTTTTGCCACACATGGGGATGTGTGGCCAAAGTGTGTGCGTTTGCTTTGAAATACTGCTTAACAAAAGCCTTAGGCTCAATTTCAAACTACTTTGGCTCTAGCAAAAATTGCTATTCACTCCTGGCATCCCATGATGTTGGGAAAATATTTCCAAATTCAAAACATTTTAACAGCCGCAAACTCTCGAGCGAAGTGATGTTCCCTCCCCTCGGATATGTAATCTGGACGCGATGGGTGGGCTTACGCCATCAGCATTGAGATGGTAACCAAAGACATATCCTGACGTGGTAGTATCACATCTTGAATATTTTGATTTAATGCCGCGTCACATATCTGGCATTGATGCACTGATTTTAGAGATGTGATCCAACGGACATCCTATCTGGGAGCCTTGAATGCTGGTGCAGTTTAGTGGGGCTCTTTCCTCAGTAATAATGATGTGGGATTTCTTCTTGGCTGCGACACCTTTCTTAGCGTTCCCTGACATGATGAGCCGAAGCCACGCTTAATTATAAATCTAGCTAGACAGGTATATATTGGTACACAATGTGTTCAAGATTAATGACATTTGTAGGAAACCGACTGCTGGATTCACTGAGTAGAAGTTTTAAAACTACGAACGTGGCACCATTCTTATTTTGTTATTTCTCATTTCAAAGAGTTATAATAAAAATACCACACATTATAACAATGGTATACAAACAATCTTTTAACGGCTTCTTTCTCGATAATTTTTCAATAATAGATAGGGACTAGGCGTGATGAAGCTTTACCTTGCCACCGAAAAGTGAATCTAATAGCTGACCAAGATTGTTAGGCTGCACTTGCTGTCAGACTTTGAAGCGATTAAACGACTTAGAGATTACTATTAGACAAATAAAAAGAAGGCAATGAACAGACAAGTAAACGTAAACGATCCCACAACAGAATTATAGAATTTAACTGAATTACGCAGAAGACAAGAACGGACTAAGGCGGACAAAGTGATAAGTCATCCAAAAAAATTAGACGAGGTATACATCGACGAATTTCAGAGCACATAAGAACTAGAAATCTTTTAACCTATTAACGACTGAAGAAGTTACGAAATGCCCTCTAACATTTTTAGCATAAAAAGGCGCAACGTCCTCCCAATTATTTTTTTTAAAGAAAACTTCTCTCTCATAAGTCCCATCAGTAAACCATTAAAATTGTACTGTTGGGACTACTGAGACATCAGATATGACTTAAACTGGTAAAATTCAAATATCTCGACGATTTTTGATTGGAGAAATTGATTGCTCAAACAGACTTTCTCAGCACATAAATGACATTCTTAACTACAGAAAACTGAAAAAACACTGAAAAACTAAATAACAAAAAGACGAAACGACACCATACAAAAGGGGACGACCATACTGAGAGAAAGGGGAAGCAAACTTGAAAATGTAACACATTTTGAGGCAGCGTCTCTATGAACGACATGATCCTTGCACGGCTGCTGTAATGCTTCAAAAGGAGTTAAGTTATATCACTCTAACGCACAAGTAACAGGAACAGCTTAAGAATAGCTTCTTATTTTTGGTTCGAGAAAACTTCTTCGGAAAAACTTTTCATAGCACATAAATGCCACATTTCACGATCTAAACAAGAAAAAGACTCGTATTAAACTTCTAAACGTAACACTGACTAACGAAATAACAAAAGACAATTGACGAAAAAGACGAACGGACTCAAATTTTTCAAACGTGGCTCCTTCCGAATCATTTGCAACAGCGTCTTCTTGGACGACATGCTCCGTGTACGGCTGGCAAAATGATTCGAAAGGATTTACGCAACGATATCATCAAAGGCCTGGCGTAGAGGTTTCTACTCTATTCAGAGTCCCGCCAGTAAACCTTAAAAAGAAAAAAAAACTCTCGAGCGAAGTGATGTTATGTTGATATATCGGAGTTCTCATGAATATTATTGCAGATTACAATGGTTTTCTTGTTATTTGTACCATCTTTTCATCCTTTAAAGTACAATGGGATAAGTGAAAAATGTGAGGAAGAGGGTATGCGCACTTTACTCTTCAGAAATAGTTACTCGTTCAAAAACAACTAAAACTGGGAAAAACAATCCGTAGAGATTATGAATAGTGTTTCATTTCAAATTAGAAATATATTAGCGAAAAATCCTGGGGGTGGGGGCCTACAGAATTCTGGAGGGGGCCTGGCCCCCTAGGCACCCCCAGTAGTTACGCCAATGGCTATACGGCTGTAATAAAACTGAATTTGTTACTTGGGCCACCTCCCCCAACAACATTTTGAATTTTCACGAAAAAAAAACTTATTATAACTCTTAAGTTTTCCAAACTGTTCTGAATTTGGGTTTCTTTATAACATATGTGCAATAACATGTTTTTAAAACCTCTTTTTTATCTATCCCTGGGAGAAGTCGAGAATAAAAGCAAGGAAATCTGGAAAAAGTCGGAAACATGTGGTAAATCGAAAAAAAATGATTGCATGGTCACCCAAATTCACTCTCCTTATCTACGTCTCTCCGGTTATTAGTTTTCATATTCACGGTCTTATGCAATGCTTTTTTGTATTAGGAAGGTTGGCCAAGCACGGTAATGATTAGGGAAGCCGAAAAATATTCTATCAGGAAAAATCGAACCGAGAATCCCTGTAATTATCTCAGTCGATAAATTCTACTGTTCAAACCGCTTATTTTTGTTTACATCAACTTACTCCTTTTTCTCAGGACCACAAAAGCCCACATCTTCGAAGGAAAACGTAGCCCGAGGTACATATGGCCGTCAGAACTTGCATCTCGAGCGAGAGAGAACCATAATGAGAAGCCCACATTTTCGAAGCGAGATAATTTATGCTGAAATCCACATAAATCTAGTCATTGCTGGCTGGCACCGTTCAACTCGATTCGAATTGATTCAATCCGCTATATTCTCCCGGCAGCATATCGAGCGCGTCGGCTCGGGCGCGAAACGCGTGGTGGCCACTATTTTTCGCCACGCCCACACCACAAGAGCTTGGTCGCGCACGCGCGTTCTCCAACCTGCTGCAAGGTTGAAGCATAGAGCGTCCAACTGACCACGAAGGTGGCGGAGAATTCTCATACGTTTGCGGTTGAGGCTGCTTCTAATTATCAATTTATGGCAACTCAAAGAACAAACATCCCATGGGCGGATGGAAAAGTGGTCCCGGTGGCGTTGCAAACAAAAACAAAATATCCGAAGTAAAAAATGTTGAAACAGGGGGGCGATAATGCACGCCAGCCATAGCCAGTCGCCGACCTAGGCTAGGCTGGGAGTCGCACCAAGTTGTTGTGGTCGATGGCAGATAAGAAGGCGAGCAGCAACAGCATCGGAGCATAAATAGTATGTCCCTGATGACTTGTAATGTGGGGCTTTGGACACTAGTGGGCTTCTGGATGCTATTTTTGTGTGGTTTGCTACCAGTTTTTTTTATTAGCTGTAATGGAGTCAACGTGGATCGTCGACAAAACTGTTTGGGCGTGGCGTCGAACATTGACCGAAGTGAAGTTGACAGCACGAAATGACGACTGAACGTGAATAGAAATGTCGTGGAAATGGATGGTTGACAAATGGTAGAAAAGTTAAGAGAACTAACCAATTGTAAATTGCTCCAAAGTACACGTTTGGTTACGGCAAACCGAACAAAATGAACTCTTCTGCCTTTAGTGGGCCATCCGGATAATTTATTAAGCCATAATATTCCGATTTATTCAACATTCACTGTATGCTCACCCACACAGAGCTCCGCAAGAAGAAAACCACTCAACCGTAAACATTCGCAGATCGCAGCGTCGACCCCGGAGGCTATCGTTTGCAGTTTGGTACAAATTAATTACCTTGGCAGGATAATTACACAATATGCAATAAGTGAATCCATTCGTTCGAGATGCTGCTTTAGGTGGGAATTTCAACTACCATCGCTTATTTTACTTCTTGTATCTCTTCACAATCGCACATACAGACACAAACACACAAGAGTAGACTGTCGAGTGGAATTCAAATGAGCCTCGTTTTTCCTTCGATGGGGCAATTCGAAAACCGTTAAATGTTGCACTAATCCGTTCGCTGCTACAAATTATCCTACATTTGTCGCCAATATCCTTTCTCGTTCGAAAGACCGCCACCGGTTACAGATATGGTAATTGTTATAAATTTAATAGCCACAATCGTCAAACAGCTGGCAATTGATTTATTGCAGTGCATTTTATGAGCGTTATTTAGCTAGGAAACAATAATTATCATATTTTCCTAGATTCAGTCGCGTTTACGACGCCGCGAGACGCTCCAGAGCGAAGATGTTATGCATGTTTTATATTTCTATTTGCATGCGTGCCTTCACTGTATTTTTGCACAATTTATTGGTCTCTCCTGGGCCAACAACAGATTATGAAACCGTGCGAGGCAAGGCTGAGTTGGGATGGGTCCATGGAAGTCACACATAAGCCATGGCTAAATGATTTATGAGCACGGGTTAGGTAAGACATATATGGTCATTTCATTGTTTCAAATGCTTGCGCATGGATCAAGACTGGTTATTCAAAATAATCTATTGTAAACAAAGAAGCAAACGACGTTTTGCCGAAACTGTCAACTTACTCACGCAAACGGGTACCGCCTACAAGGTCATTGTTGATTGAATGCCGTTTCGACTTAATTTTGTTATAATGGGAGTCATCAAATTGTGAGGTTGGAAAATCAACAACATCGACTTGATCCAGATGTCAATCCCTTCGGCATTTACTTAGTTTTGAGTAACTTCACTTTTGACGAAATAATTTCTAAAACATGCTAGTAACTTCCAACAAACATCGGTGTTGAATTAGAGCTTGTTCAAGCTAATTCGAGAAGCTATTCAGCTGTCTCTTCTAGAATAGCTGAATAGCTTCTCCAAATTTGTTTGAACAAGATCTAATTCAACACCGATGTTTGTTGGGCTGTTTGGCAAAACTTAAAGCCTGTCCACATTAAATTTCGGCCACTTTTCTGTCAGTGTAGATTTTGCATTTTTTCACGGATCGTTTAGTTTTTATGACAACTGAAACTCTCCATTTTATTTCGTGGTACAACATGTTTACATCGTTGTTACATTCAGTAAAATGGCGTTGAATCAAGTAAGGTCTGTATCCGCAATAATCCGGACACCTCAAAACATGAATAAAACATAAATTTCGCATTATATTTCCGTCGTAGTTGTTTATTTCAGATTCATGGGATGTGTTTTAACAATTCGTGAAGACAAAACATAGTTATTCGGTATTTGCATAAAATTTTCGAACTTTGCGCTAAACTCCGTCCATTAGGATTTATACAGACTCTTCAGAAATCGTAGAAGCCGTCTTTGTCCAAATTTGCTGGAAGTGTTTGAAAGCTTCCGCTTCATCAGAGCCCAATATCGCTCGATTGGTCGTAGCTCTGGGCAATTTGGCGGGTTTGAGGTTTTTGGTACAATGTTCACTTGATTTGCTTGGTACCACTCCATCACAGTTGAAGCATAGTGGCATGATGCCAAATCGGGCCAGAACAAATGTTTTTCTTTGTGACTTTTGATGAAGGGTAGCAATCGCTTCTGCAGACACTCTTTGTTGCTTGTGCCTGTATGTCTCCTTGTTGCTTGTGCCTGTAGTGACGAAAGATTTACTCTTTTTGCCACACGTGCAAATTGCTTGCCACACAAGGTATTTTTTGGGAAATTTCGATGCCTTCTTCGTTCTGAAATGCTCAGCTGTAGCATTTCTGGCCATAGCAGAATAAAAAGCCAGCCCTGGAAGCTGCTTGAAATCCTCCAGGACATAAGTTTCATCGACCATAACAACGCATGAAAACTTCGTCAAATATTCGCAGTACAAACATCGAGCCCGTGATTTTGCTGCCAAACTCTGTTTGTCGTTGCGATTTGGAACTGTTTTTACTTTAAACGACTTAAGTCCCAAACGTTGTTTTGATTTTTGGACAAAACCAGGCGACATCCCTATTTTACGAGCCACCGTTCGAATGGAGAGATTTGGGTTTTTCGTTAATATCCTTTTCACCATTCGGTCCATGACAGGATCAGCGCGTCCAATGTTTTGTCACTTTCGGTTTCCTCTCCACCGTCACACGTTCCGAAAATGATGCGCATCGTGATTTATGTGGATTTATGCAAATCCAATGTTTTTGCAAGGTCCCGTATTGACAAGTCAGGATTTGCCGTACGCCCGTACAAAATTCGCTCGCGCACTTGTTTTTCTATCGTCGCCATCTTGAATACTAAACATGAAATGTAAACATCAATCATAGTCTTTTTCATCATAGACTCTCAGCTATACCACAGTGAAATTAACACCGTTGCCAAGCATTTCCGGACAAAGAAGGTGTCCAAATTCCCGGAAGAATATTTGATTTGCGCGGCCATGTGTTGTGATCGAAAATCTGAAAGTTTTGATTCTACAGGCACTATCTATGAGGATGTGTACGAGAAATAATGTCTGCAAAAGCAATTGCTACCGGTTATCAGAAGCCTCTCCAGCTCTGTTTTGGCCTCTTGTAACTATGCGAAATCCGTTTTGGAATAGTATAAGGTACAAGAGGTCAAATACGTTCCAAAAACAGCCAATCCACCAAACTGTCCAGAACTTCGCTCAATAGAGAAGTACTGGGCTCTTGTTAAGCGGAAGCTCTTCGAAACTAAAAAGAAAGCAAATGGTACAAATGATTTCAAGAGAAGATGGAGTATCTGAGTATACCGTACGAAACCTGATGGCGGGTATGCACAGAAAGCTTGAGAATTTTACAGAAAGAAGAATTAACATCTTAATCAACTGTTTCTAATGCGGGTATAACTCTATTATTGTGAAATAAACACGGTTACATAAGTCAACAAATGTGTAAATTGTTTTTGTGTTATTATTTTGGTGTCCAAAATTCAACGTGAACAGGCTTTACTCTAAGGTCTTTAAATTGGCCAGTTCTGAATCAGCTTGGCAACAAATCATCCCAGCTGATCTATGGTTCAACGATCCTTAATACCGTGTGATTTAAGTTTGTCAACATTGTTTGTTTCTAAATAAACTGGACGGAAATTGCCTGATTTTTCATGGTTAACCTTCACCCGCATTGACGAAACTACTCATGCAGCAACAATCATAGTAACCCATGAGTCAACAGACAAATTTGACAGCTCCATCAGTCGAGCTTTAACCGTGATGGCAAAAACAGTGAGGTAACTCTGTTCAGAAGTGTGCGCGTTCAAAGAACGGCACCCCGCCGCGTCGAAAACGGACATCGTGCGGCACTTTTTGCACGCCGGATACGCCCGTTCTGGCATCTACAACATCTTGGCACTATTAGACAACAATCAGAGCATCGAAAGAAAGCCCGGTTCCGGACGGCCTGGCTCTAGCGACAAAGCTCCAAAGGATGCTGAAGAAGAAGACCGAGGGAAAGTGGCTACATCGCTGCGTGTGCTTGGCTGAGAGGTCGGTTTAACCTGAACAAACAGTGAAAAAGTACCTGGCGAACATGAACATACATGTCAAGAAGCGTGAAGTCTCGAGCTGCAGGCGAAGCACACAGCGGCGGCGGCTGAATAAGATGGTCAACTTGATTTTCCCGGCGAATCGCGACGTGGCGGCGGTGAGGGACGACGAGACCTATCTCACCCTGGATGGCAACGACAGGCAGGACACTTCGTATTTTACTTCCCACACGAAGTAGGGGCCGAACTGAGCATCCGAGGTGAAGTTACTCCAAACGACATTGGCTGCGTAGCGTCATGTGGCATTGACATAACTCAGCGAGAAGGGGATGTCAAAGCCGCTCTTCTTTCGCTCCGGACTGGCCGCGAACGGGGAAATTTATAGTAACGAAATGCCTGCCGGAAGTTGCGTCGTTCATCAAGAAATACCATAAGGGCGAAGACGTAGTGTTCTGCTCGGATCTGCCGTTGACCCACTACGCGATCGTTGGAGGAGATGGGGCGGCTGAATATCGATGTGGTACCCAAGCCGTCAAACCCGCCCAACGTCCCACAGCTACGTCCCATCGAGAATTTCTGGGCCAACCTGAAGCGAAGATCTACTCCAACAATTTTGTCGCGAAACTGAGGAGGAACTGATAAATCAAACTAAGAAAGAACTCGCAAACCTGCCTACACGCATGTTTTCGTCCTCCATGGGGAATGTTCCGGTTAACTGACGGAAGGCCGCTCGCAAGAGCGTGGAATTGTTTTTGCAAGTCAACTTAAACAATTACCTTCCATGGATTTTCAAAAGCAATTATCTGTCTTAGCTGTTTTTCCACCATCCGAAAGAGTCCATTTTTTTTTAATGCAAACGTTATGGAAGCTCCGGCATTAACGAATACACGTAACATAGACTCATTTTTGAAAATCTCAGACCCCCCCTCCCCCCTCGTAGACTTTTTTCCAAACATTCTTTTGAAATTTTGTTTGGAGCGTAGACTTTGGTCAAACTCAAGCTCCCACCCACCCAAGAAAAGTCTACGTGGTTTATGAATAGCCCCATATGGTATTTGAAATATATGGGTCCGAACTCAGATTGTGGGGTAATGTGGTGAAATTACTTCCTGATATCTTCAGCGAAATAGTTGAGCAGATAGTTGGCCACCCGTTGAAAACATTGAGCAGGGCACCAGGTTGTCCTCCACAAGATCCGGTACAACCGTAAAAGTAGTCATTTCATGGAAATGGTACTAGAGCTCCGTAGTTTTTTTTTTCGAAAACAATTGTTGTTGACTCATTACCATGGATTCAATATTATAACTGGATTATTACCCCAAGGGTGGTCTTCCGGAAGATCCGAAACAACCGTTAATCTGACCATTTTGAAAAATGGTTCTAGAGAGCAACAGCTTTTCTGAAACTACTTGTTGATCACTCATAAGCATGAATTGAATTACATGACCAGATTATGGTCCCTTGAGTCTACCAGGTGACTCTCCGGAAGAGCTGGAACAACCGTAAATATGGCCATTTCATGGAAATCTGGTAGGCCCATAGGACCATCAACCGGCCATAACAGCGAATTCATGCTAATGAGTCATCGACATGAGGTTCAGAAAAATAGATCCATGGAAACCCAACCGGGAGTTTAATGTTGTCAAAAGGTTGTTCAACAATTCTCCCTTCGACATCCAGAAGTTATCTCTTCAAATTCCTTCAAAAACTGAATTTGCCCTCTCCATGGCTGGATTTTGTACCTTAGCGCTGGTGGGAAGGCCTAATCTCATGTAAACGATTCATTGGAGATAGCTGATTTATGATAGATGTCGCTAAGTCATGCCATTGTATGACCTTCTACTCTAATGAACCATTCATGGGACAGCCAAAGGTCCAGCCACACAAAGTTGAGATAATATAACACTCGCTCCTCTTTCTATTTAATAGCAGCGTCGTAGCACGCATGTTTACAGGCACTAAAGTTGAGTGTGATATCGGCGGGTTGGGCCGCAAATCACTAAAAATTTAATCATAGATAGATTTATTCAATTTTGAAAACATTTAATATTCAATTTGAGGTGGAAGTTTGAACTGTGTCATAGAATTTCCTATGCAGTGGACTTCTAGACTGTGGCCATAAGTACTTTGGTTTTGTGGGATGCGGAGGGCCTGTTTGAGAACTATGTGTGTTTGTTCAGAATGAAAGAGGTGTGCTACCGGCGGGCTTTGCCGCAATTTACGGTTAGACGAGGCTAGAAACAGTTTATAGACGCCTGACATTAAGTAGTTAAGGGACACGACAGCAGGTGCAGTTTTCATTGGCGTGGCAATTGTTTTATTGTTGTTTATGTATTGATTGTCATTAACTAAATACCAAATATACCTAAATTGCAATTCTTATACTAATTCAAATATAAATTATAATTTAAATATGTACGGTATACGACAGCCGACTTTCAAATTATAGCAAATCATGGAGAGATGTTACTTTGATATAGCAACTTGCAGCGTAAAAACAACATGAATTTTACAGTGGCATCTCATATAGCCTGGTCACATTGACACGAACTACAGGGAATGGCTCTCTCTCTCTCTCTCTCTCTCTCTCTATCTTTTCGGGATTTGCCGTTTATCATTGTAATGCAGAATTGTGAATTAACAATTTTATGATCACTTTCACTTTAAAAAAAAAAAACACTATTTAAAAAAAAAGACTTTTTTAGCGTGTTAGTGGGACGATTGTGATTGGGAAACAGGAATAATTTCGAATTGACACTTCATTTGATCACTTTTCAAAATAAAGTGTCAAATGCTCGACCATTGATTTTTTTTGTAGTATTTTTAGCGGGTCCAAAACTTCCTACCTTAAGCACCTACCCTAACCTATCCTTGTTCCTTCCCATGGAGTTCATGTGGTCTGAATAGACTAGTTCGCCATTACCCCTCCTTCGCCATCGGGTTTGGACTGAATTGCGCTCTATTGAGTGAATTGTAGTTATCCCCCAAATATCCTTCAGCTGTTGTAAGGTTCCCTGAGGGATAGCTACAGATCCATATCCTCCAAGGGTTTTACACTACCTAGATCAAATCTGATGCTTTCAAATAAAATATCGTTCAATTTTACATGAAAGTACATCATAAAATTCCAAATTTTGTGAATATCTTGAGAAATTCTTAGTGTATTAATGATGTTTTGATGTCAACATGTTCATTTAGCTCCCACATACCAATCCTGTACATTGGTTTGAGAATTTAACTGAGAAAAGTCTTATCCTTCAACTTAGTATGCACACTATTAGATGCATTTTGAACAAATGCTGAAGAAACTTTATTTTGTGAATATCTTGAGAAAAACTCAGTATGTATATTGATGATGTTTTGATATCAAAATGTTCTTTAAGCTCCCTTCCTTCAAAACTGCACATTGCTTTGAAAATTAAGATGAGAAAAGTCTAATCCTTCGACTTTCTAACATTTCTGTAGTTATCTCCCAAGCGCTTCAAATAAAAACTGATGAATTCAAATTTTGTGAATAACTTAAGAATTAATGATGATATCGATGATGTTTTGACATCAAATTGTTCGTTAAGCTACTGCACATCAAATCCGTGCATTGGTTTGTAAATTAGAACGATAAAAGTCTTTTCCTCCACATTTCTGTAGTTATCCCCCGAACGCTTGCGTGCAAGCCATTACAGGAAAAAAAAATTAAATTGTTCTATCTTATGAACTTTTGTGAATATTTGGAATTTTATGATGCACGTTCATGTAAAATTGGAAGATCTCTTATTTGAAACCATCCGATTTGATCTAGGTAGTGTAAAACCCTTGGAGGATTAGGATCTGTAGCTATCCCCCAGGGAACCTTACTACAGCTGGAGGATATTTGGGGGATTACTATAATTCACTCTCCTGCCCCACCAAATGCTGCAAAATGAAAATGAAAAATAAAAGATTTAATGGACCTTCATATTTAATGTTTTATTTGGAAACCGGATACATTTTAATATTGCAATAAATAACAGTTCAAATCCCAGAATGCATAATAACATCTCGTCCGATAATAGCATCAAGAAGACGTAGCACCTTATTTGGAACAACAACGACCTTAATTCGGAAATGAACACTTTGAATAAGAATAATGTTAATGCATAATTCTAACGTTTTTAGCCTTTTCCCACCTATAACCTTGTACTGTTCTCTTCTTTTTCAATTTGTGTAATATTTTGTTTATCTACTAAACCACGGCGTATAAGTAAGATAGGGCTATCCGTGTCAACGAAAGCTTTGAAAGAATTACAGCTGTTAAGAAATTTAGAAGGTTGATTGCAAGAATAACAAACGATAGGTTTTCGAATCGAAGGGTGGTCCTTAATCCTTATTCTTCTGAACGCCTGCGCAATGTACGCCACCGTCTTGAAATTCTGATTTCTGGCTTGATTCTTCAACACTCCGTCAACGATTCCTTCAACGATGTATTCAACTAGTTCTTGTTCGGGCAAATTCAACTGCTGTCTAACTACTTTCTTCTTTTGAATCCTCTAAGCTGTTTCATGACTACTAACTTCATCAGGTGATCTTCCAATCCCCAAGCGAGCTTCGTGTTTTCCACAAAAGAAATGAAAAAAATGAAAAACAGAAATACGTCTGTTTGAAAAAGTACTCGAGAAATGATTCACATCTTCATCACCGCGTCCCCAAAATAGCGGCAAAAACGTTGCTACTTCACCGACACGAAAATTGTTTGCAGTAAATCCAGCTCCAGGTTCAAATCGATTCCCCTGACCTTTACATCCACAGCTTCTCAAATCTTGTTGATCAAGCGCAACACTTGCAGATGCATTACTGGATAGAATGAAATTTCCGACCGATTCGACTCCATTTCTTGAATTAGAACTTTCATGAAGAATTTGTGAAGATGGAACTCTAGCATTCATGGTGCCTTTAGCAACGACTCCAACAGAGCTTCCACCATGATTGAGACAACCGCGATCTTCTTTTTTCGGTTCTTAAGATGTCCAGAGTTCACGAGTTCGTCTGAAGTCTTCTGACTGCGCAGCAACACTTCAGAGTTTGCGAAGACCGGTGAAATAACAACTTTTCAGTTGGTTTTACAAAATCATCTTTATTCAGTCTCCTCAAATGGCAATAGAATTTTGCAAGATGACGTCACTAGTAAACTTGTGGTTCATCCTGATGAATGGAATTCAGTTTTGACAGGTATTCGTGGTTTGTTTGTTTTCGAATTCAAACAAATGAAATAAACAAACCACGGACTCCTGTCAAAAGAAATTCATCCGATTCATTTTGCGAGGTTATGTTAGGTTGGTGTAAAACTCAATGCCTACTCTCACCAAAATGATGTGTCTACTGTGATAGATACTATACATTACCATCATTACCTAATTTACTACAAGTACTAATGGATAGCTCAGAAACAGTTTTCTCATTGCATATGGTAGTGCCAGATGATAGACAATCAAATCAATAGCATAGATGTGCCTTAAATGACAGGAAGAAATGTGTAATAAATAGTGATATCAGATCATCTAAAAAGGAAATAAACTCAACTCAACATTTCACATCACATTCTGGCAACCAGCCTAGAAATGAAAAGAAGCTGATTAAAACATTCCCTCTGGTACTTGTGAACAAAGGTAACAATAAGGCGGAGGCAAAAATTTCACGAAATTCACCAGCAGATCTTCATCAACTGCTATGAATGAAGAAGTGACCAGAGAAAGAAGTGAAAATAAAGGCAGTCTCAAGTATGCGCTGGGATCCCAATTGAACATGACATGATAGTAGCAGAGACATTAGGGGATCAACAAAGAGTCTGTCTCAAATCCAATGGTAAAGCGAGCAGCTACCAAAGATCAATATCTTCCTGTTTGGCCTACTACGATACGTGCGAGGGAGGCAATTTTGTGCAATTTTGTTTCGAAATTTAAACTAACTCCTTTGATTAACACTAATAAAAATGTACCAATTTAGATTACTTTCTTTTACAATTTCAAATATTAATTTGAACATTGGGCGAATTGATCGCCCAGGTTCTGTATAGTTGAAAAGGTAGCAAAAACCAAGAGACATTAGCTGACCCCGTATGCGAGAGTCAGGTGTCTCCAGCATAGTATTCTATTCGATATCAAAAAAGCTAATTTCCCGCATGCAGCCCCCAGGGATGAAGGTTAACCTGATAAGCCATCGTGTGCCTCGCAAGTCATGATCATTTAGCACCACATCAAATAAACAATCATACGCATCACACAACAACTCGTTCCCGCATGTCAAACATTCATCAACCGAGCCACCGTTGGAGAAACATGTTCTACGGTGATTCCAGTTTTTCCATCTCGCAATGATACTATCATTTGTCCGGATGATTAAGCCTTCTCTATCCTCCGCATCCAGCAACCTAGAGCGAGCAAATTGTAATCAACTTACACTTAACGAGACGGCAAAATAAAACAAGCTGCATGCACCCTACTGAAAACTACCCCATTAATCATCCCCGGAAAGTGCACTGTAAATTGCAGGAAGTTATGGTTATCAATCTCCAAGGTTACCCACCACAGCCATCACAGCAAGCCGGGAGATACAGAACGCAAATAAACCAGTTGCAATTGGATAGCTCACCGCAAAATGCGACCTCGGATTGATATCAGCTTCAAAAGCTCTCATCTAATCAATTTGATGCGATTATTTATGCGACAAATTATTTCATTTGTCCCTACAAATCTCACGCAAACATATCGACAGCTGGCGATAGCATTATTCGCTCTCGGACCAGCATCAGGTCAAAACAAATGTGTCTACATTCGGATCGGTTTGGCGCGACAACTTGTTCCAATCCGAACAAGTGGGGAAAAAATGCACTTTGCGGAGGTTTGCAGTTTGCAGTTCGGTGGAGGTGAGTGTGCTATGTTATTACACTTTGCTAGGCCATGTTCTACAGCAGCGCGCCCGTGTATGGACTCCCAGTCAGGTTGCTCCTACAGCATTCGAAAGCCGTCCGTTTCGACACGGGACTCCCTACGCAAAAAAAAATAAATATGGTGCACTTTGGTATGCAAAGAAGGCCCACTCATTCCTAGGAAAATGTGGTTGTTGCCAATGCAATAACACAACTCGACGACTCCCATTGACCGTTCGGGGAGCTGTCGTATTAATAATTATAACATTATTAATAAATCTTGCCCGCTGATTTGCTGCGATCGCCGTAGGTCTGCCGGGGACGATATACGATGGACGATGGACGACGGACGAAGACCCCACGGCTTGGCAGCGCTACGTTGGAGTGTTGCGTGTCTAGTTTGTTGTTTTTGGCTTAGCGCAGTAAGATGACTTAAATCACCTTTGAACGTTGGGACAGTGCCCATGATGAACGCGCACGCACCCGAAGTTCATCGGAATAACGAGCTTGTTCCCGTGGAAGCTGAGATGAAGACGCAAAACTTGTACCTATCTCAAGGTCACTAGGATGGTGTTTTTTAATCACTGCACACTGGGCCAGAACTCTAAATTTTCAGGAGTGATTTTTTCTCACCATGAAAATGAAACTCAAGAACCAAACTGTCATCTGCAAAGTTGTCGCTTGTAATTGATTACGTGATTTCTTCACTGAGTACTTGATTTTTTCATAACATCGCACGGTCTTTAACAAATCAGTTGCTTTAAGTGTTATATTTTTTTTTTCTCAATTATAATATCAGATTTTATGCTTCAAAAATTACTTCTGCTCGACTAGACTAACTGAAGCAATTTCGGAGGTGAAATTTGGTGAGATCCGTGTGTAAATGATAAATACCTTTTTTTATTAATTGCTTGCTGAACCCGGTGCGAACGCTGCTACGCTTACAATGACATGAATAAAAATTTAATAGAACTAGCACGTTTATGGTTTTTTTTCGGAATGAGTTATGTTCGTGACTTAGAAGTTTCAAACTTTTATCATAACATGCTTCTAACCCGAGAAATACACGTTTTGTACTTCATTTGCATAGGAGCTCTTTCTTCCAGAGGGGCGAGGAGTCTCAAACCACCATACAATCATTGCCTTCAAACCTCCCCATATGCCAGGATTGGTTCCATTTGCTTCATTAGTTCCTGAGTTATGCAGAATTTGAGTTTCATTTGTTTGAGATCCACCCCGTCCATAGGGAGGGAGAGGTCTCAAACAATCATGAGATCCTTCTGCAGCCCCAAAAATTCCTGCATACATATTTGCATGCCAATCGGTTCAGTAGTTTCCGAGTCTATAAGGGTCAGATAGAAAGACAGACAGACAGACCGAAATTCACTTTAATATATAAAGAAATTCTGCCTCCAAAAAACCCCACATGCCAAATGTGGTTTCATTTGCTTGAACAGTTCTCGTGTTATGCAGATTTTTTTGTTCAATTACTATTAGACCCCCTCCCCCTACTTCAAGTTTCATTTGTATTGCAGCCCCCCTTCCAGCAGGCGGAGGTGTTTCAAACCACCATAGAAGCATTTCTTGCCTTAAAAAACATTGACCAGCAAATTTGGTTCCATTTGCTTGATTAGTTCTCGAGTTATGCAGCAATTTGTATTTTATTTATATGCGAGCCGTCCCCCTCTCCCTCTCTGAGAACAGAGGGATCTCAAATCACAATAGAACCATTTATCTCCTTCAAAAACTTCCATATGCCAAATTTGGTTCCATTTGCTTAATTAGTTCTCGAGTTACGCAGAAATTTATGGTTTATTTGTATAGAACCCCCTGCCTTTAGAGAGCGAAGTGGTCTCAAACCACCATAAAAACACTGCTTGCTTTTAGAAACTTCCACATGCCAAATATTGTTACATTTGCTTTGTTAGTTCTCGAGTTTTGGAGAAATTTGTGTTTCATTAGTATGGAAGCCCCTCTTTCCAAAGCGGGGCCCGTCCTGAGTCAACTCAGAAACACTTCTTGCCGTCAAAAATTTTCACCTGCCAAACTTGGTACCATTTGCTAGATGAATTCTCGAGTTATGCAGAAATTTGTGAGTCATTTGTATGGGACCCCCCGCATTCAGAGGGTGGAATGGTCTTGAGTCACTTTAGAAACTCTTATTGTCGTCAAAAATTTCTACTTGCCAAATTTGGTACCATTTGCTTGACTAGTTCTCGAGTTGTAGAAATTTGTGTTTCATTTCGCAAAGGGAGTTTCTCCCTTTCATAGAGAGAGGGTGGATCTCTCAAACCGTCCACAAAGAGGTCCCTTCCCCTGGCCCCTAAACCTCCCAGAGCATGTTTTCTAGCCGGCTCAGTAGTCTCCGAGTTTCATAGGATCAGACAGACAGACAGACAGACAGAGAGACAGACAGACAGACAGACAGACAGACAGACAGACAGACAGACAGACAGACAGACAGACAGACAGACAGACAGACAGACAGACAGACAGACAGACAGACAGACAGACAGACAGACAGACAGACAGACAGACAGACAGACAGACAGACAGACAGACAGACAGACAGACAGACAGACAGACAGGACAGACAGACAGACAGACAGACAGACAGACAGACAGACAGACAGACAGACAGACAGACAGACAGACAGACAGACAGACAGACAGACAGACAGACAGACAGACAGAGACAGACAGACAGACAGACAGACAGACAGACAGACAGACAGACAGAGCAGACAGACAGACAGACAGACAGACAGACAGACAGACAGACAGACAGACAGACAGACAGACAGACAGACAGACAGACAGACAGACAGACAGACAGACAGACAGACAGACAGAAAGACAGACAGACAGACAGACAGACAGACAGACAGACAGACTGACAGACAGACAGACAGACAGACAGACAGACAGACAGACAGACAGACAGACAGACAGACAGACAGACAGACAGGAAAGCTCAGGTTGAATGTTATCACCTGGACGTCCATTTGCTATTTAGCACTGTTTTCGGAGGAAATGCCTATGTCAAAGAGCTCGTAGCTTCAGAGTAGGTGAGCCCTGGTGGTTCGGAAAGAAGAGAGTTGGTGTCAGGCCCTGCGAGTAAGGACAGCCCAAAGAGGTTGTGATGACATCAGCACCTATCGTGGCGCTAACATTGACTATGGTCACTTCCCGGTGATGGTTAACCTGCACCCAAAGCTCTCCTACATCAACAATTTGGTACGTACGCATCTTTACGATCTAGCACAACGGAAACAACCGAATGTAGCCACTGCGTACGCGCAGCATTTTAAGGCAGCGTTGCCGGGCGAGAGTGACTTCGGTGGGACCCCTCTTGAGGACTGCTGGAGAACTGTCAAGGCAGTCAGCACTCAGCACACCGTCGGGCACGTAGGACGAAGTCGGTGGAATGGTTGGTTTAACGAGGAGTGTAGAGAGATTTTGGAGGAAAAGGACGCAGCGTGGGCGGTAATGCTGGTCGAAGGGATCAGACAGAACGTGGAACGCTACAAACGAAAGCGGAAACAGTAGACCCGCCTTTTCCGCGAGGAAAAAAACGCCACCTTTAAAAAGCGGAGTGTGAGGAGATGGAGCCAAAAATTCTACCAGAAACTCAACACATCCCCCAGAGACTTTCTGCTGCGAGCCGAAATGTGCAAGGATAAGGATGAAAGCTTCTTGACGGACAAACCTGAGGTAATTGAAAGGTGCAGACAGCACTTTGATGATCACTCAAATGGCGCGTGAGGATCAAGACAGCGGTAGCAATGGATACATCAGTACGGCAGAGATAGAGCTATCGAGGGCAATGCACTCGCTTCCACGCTGAGTTAAGTGAGGGATGCCATCCAAAAACTCAAGAAAAATAAGCGAGCTGGTATGGATAGCATTGGAGCAGAAATCATCAAGATGGGCCCGGAAAAGTTGGGCATTTTTCTGCACTGGCAGATAGTCAGAATCTGGGAGACAGAATAGCTAACGGTGGAGAGAAAAGAAGTGGTCACCTACCCGCTTACACGCTGAGGATAGTTAGAGATGCCATCCAACAGCTCCAGAACAATAAGAGAGCTGGTAAGAATGGCATCGGGGCTGAAATTAGCAAGATGGGCCTGGAAAAATTGGCCATTTTTCTGCATCGACTGATAAGCAGAATCTGGGAGCAGAACAGAGTGGAAGAAAGGGATTATGCCCAATCAAGAAGATAGGCGAGAAGTTGTAATGTGAGAACATCCGATCGAACTCCATTCTGAATGCCGCCTACAAAGTTCTATCCCAGATGATCTTCCTTCGCCTATCAAGTATAACGAATTACTTCGTGAGAAGTTATTCAGCCGGCTTCGTCAACGGTCGCTCAACAACGGACCAGATTCTTCACCGTACGGCAAATCTATGCATCCATTTTAGGGCGGCTTACGACAGTATCCACCGCATAGAGCTATGGGAAATCATTGACGAGAACGGCTTCCCCGAGAAGCTACGATGGACGGTGTGTAAAGCTGCATGAGGATTACAGTCACAGTCAAGTTCGTTTGAATCTCACCGGGGACTTCGACAAGGTGATGGACTCGCCATCTTTTCAATATTTGTCTGGACGGTGTCATGCGATGAGTCGGGTCGACAGCTGGGGTACTATAATCACGAGATTCAGTAAATTGGTTTGCTTCGCGGATGATACGGACATTGCTAAAAAACATTTAGAACGCTTGCAGAACACTTGGAACGGTGTACGACCACCTGAAACGTGAAGCAAGAATCGGACGGGTGGTGAATGCTTCGAAAAAAAACAACATACTTATAAGTGGCAGCGAGTGCGACAGGGCTAACCTAAGTAGCAGTGTTACTATAGACGGGGATACTTTCGAGGTGGTAGATGAATTGGTGCACATTGAATTCTTGCTAACGACAGACAACAAGTCGTGAAATACGAAGGCGCATCATCATTGGAAGTCGTGCTTTTAGTGGACTCCAGAAGAAACTACGGTAAAAAAAGATTCACCCTCGCACCAAAAACGCTTTTAAGACCTGTGGTGACTCATGACTAAGAACATGAGACTTGGACCATGCTCGAAAAGGACTTGCCAGCACTTGGTGTATTCGAGCGACCCGTGCTTAGAACCTGCTTTGTCAGTGTGCATGAGAACGGTGTGGGGCGTTGAAGAATGAATCACGAGCTCGCTCAATTCTATGGCGCCAAGAGTTCTGAAGGTGGCAAAAGCTGGAAGGATCCGCTGGGCCGGCTTCAAATCCGGTGGGTAGGCGTGGAGCAGGGTAGAAGAGTAGACCAAGTACTCAACGATCTGGTGTGTTCGGCGCAGCCGAGGATGGATAGATGCAGCCGCAAATCGAGTTTTGTGGCGTGAAATAGTTGATTCCTTGTTATCTACAGGGTGTCCGAATATTATCCGTACAGCAAAATGGTGTTAAAACTATTTTTAATTGGTGGATTAAAAAATCAACATGTATTGTTTGTTACAGCAATATGTTCGCAAATTACAAGTTTTATTTGTTCATTTCAAAATGGCTACCTCGTGCTAAGATGCACGCCTTCAAATGCTTCGGAAAGTCATCCACGATGGCCGCGGGTTCTTCGACAGGTATTTGTTCCCAAACCTTTGAATGAGACGATTGTAGAAGTTCTAGTGATTTATGTGGTGTTATGCAGGTTCTTGACTCCAAAATGGACCATAACGAATAATCCATCGGATTAAAATCCGGTGTGTTAGAAGGCCATTCATCTTTCGTTAAAAAGCTTGAGAAAATGCGTTCGCAAAGACTAATAGGCTCCATGAGCTGGCGTCCAGTCTTTTTGAAAAATCCATTCAGTTTTGCCAAAATGGTGTGATGCCCACGAAGCTACTATGTCAGTAAGAGCTTCTGATATACCGCTTGGGGCTTTGCCGGAAATTGTTTTCAATCTATTATGGACCATACAACAACGTTGACAATCTTTCATACAACAGGCTAGATTCAGGCGTTATCTGGTTAATATTTACATGAAATAACCCCTTAATTTCTTACAAATCAAGCATTCCCATTATGTGCATTAGATAACACAGAAAATTCAATGTTTATTTTTATCTATGTGACTGAAGCTTTAAATCGTCATAAACTATGACTCCAGCGGAAGATTTAGAAATTTTCAGTGATATTGTTAACTACTTTCGGATGGAAATTGAAGAATTTCGCTTGATTCATCGCCGGATAATCTCGCGCATTTGTGGAGTCCGAGTGGTACGCTTTTTCCTCTCCCTACGCGATCATCTAGCGTTCCAAGCTGTTATTATCGGTTTACTGTGTCACTTACTGTAGATTTTTCCATATTCAGGGTCTTTGCAATCACTGAAAAAGTTTTTCTTTTTCGAAAAAGTTCAATTACACCTGCGTGCAACTCATTCGGCTTCATTTTGAATGAATTTGAAATCACAACTGTACCAAACTTACTGCGTATAAAGACAATGGGTCAAGATGTTAAACTAGGTTGTGTTAAGGCATGCCGACAAAGTCTGTGCGGATAATTTGCAGACACCCTGTATGTACATGTTAATCAAATAAACAATAAAACTATTTTCAAATTAAAGATGTCGGCCATCGTTGTTTAAAAAATACATTTTGTATTCGCTACAATATGGGTATTTCAGAATATGGATTATGTGAAAATTCTATTAAGCGATATTCGATGCCATTTTTAATTTCAAAATTTCGGTCCGTCATTGAATCTAAGAAGTGAGTCACAGGGACAATACTTAAAAGCTAAAAATTTATGTTGTATCCAATTTTTAAATCCAAGAAGTTTCGATATCTCAATTGTATAACTGACGAAAACATTTTCAATATCAGAAAGCAATCCGCATGCTTTTATAATTCCCTGCAATTGGAAATTTTATTCCATGGCTATGAAATTTTCTGAGTCTAATGCTCTGTCTTATTTCTGAAGGTATGTTCCAATAGATTAGATGTAAGCAGAGGGATTAACGTCTAAATATTGGCAGTTTTAATTATAGATTACATACTGCTTCATTAAATGCCCTAGGTGCTGAATAAACTGCTTGAAACCTGTCCCTTATTAATACAAAAAATACGCTCAAAAATTATATTAAAACGCAGTTACATGTAGCTGATAAACTTTTTCACATACTGTACATCATATCACACGTTTATCTGTTAAAAATAGTACGACAGGAGAATTTATTAAATCCATAGGCCAACATTGCTTCCTACTCCCCTTTGTTCAGTAAACAAATATTCCAGCTACAGCTTCATCATTGCATTGGGCAATCCCTGTTTGTCGCACCATCATTCGAAGCAAACAAACATTAGTTATGCAAAAAGATGTTATTTTGTCACTCCGCGTTACTCAACCACTTAGTAAAGAAATTAATCACACTGCGCTAGAAACACCTTTGTCACTTCAGGCTATCCGCGGCGCAGAGAAGCAGCCTAACATTCTTCCACGGCAACAACTGGCATATTCCAATTGCCATTCTCTCGATGCTACGCTACCGAATTGAATACCTAGGTGCTCATGCTCGATTCCACTCACCCAGTCGGTCGGTCATAAATCCTGAACCCACCCAACCTAACCGGGCATCCCGACGAGATCCTCCAGCAGTGGCAGCAGCAGCCACTTTCAGAAATCGTCAAGCCTTCGGGCTCAATTACTTTTCAATAACGACCAAACGAATATCTACAGGTAGCTCGGGCACTTGCATAGCATCTCATTCCCATCCAAAGTAGAGTTACCATTAATTATTTCGTGTCTCTAGGATAGGCAGAAGAAATATCACTTCCTTGCAACAGTGGCACCGGCGTGGAGTTGGTGTGTAGTAACTTGTAAATTAATATTAATAGCTCGGTAGCGAATCTTGAAGCAACGATGTTCACGCGCTTCTAATGAGCGAGGACGGCAATGGCAGCAGAACGAATGCTCCGGCGAATGCCAATTTAATGAACCTCTTTCGCGCACTATCAGGACCACCATTTCCAGGGACCACAGGGGCATATCTGCATGGAAAACCGTGTATGCGAGGATGAGATAAATAATTTCCGTATCGATTTTCGCCCCTATTGGCTGCACAAATGAAGGAATACGCCACAGTAGATGTGTCCCGCGGTGACCAACGCGCTTTCGACGGCCACTTCGGGTCGCTCCAAACCGGACCAATTGAAGATAAGAGATTTTCAGGTAGATCGTAAAAATAGACTGCAACCGCATCGATTACACCTCCGGGGGACTGACCGGCTGGTGGTTGACTTTAATGTTTACAATGTTCGCTGTTCGTTCGAGTGCAGTTGGTGGCTTTGGCCCGGCGATTGGCCACACGAACAAAATTGGTGAATGGCCGAACTTGCCTCCAGATACACTTATGGATTGCCAGCGGGCAACTTTAATTGATGTACATACGAATCGTGTTGGATGCTATCTAATGGAATCACTTTGTTTTCATAGACAGCGGTCGTGGTACATTGATTTGAGCAGGTTGATCTTGCAATCCAATTTTAAATTGGATTGTGATGAATTTTCAAAAGTCGTAAGGACCCAGGTGGTGGACACAGGTGGCCCAATTTTTTCAGACTGTTTCAGCAATTATAAGCAAACTTTTAATATATTACAAATGTGTTGTTGTTCAAAGACTAAAGTTATTTTATTTGGCAAACTAAATCAGCACTAGTGTTTTTACATAATATTTTACTCTTCTTCAATCAAATCTCTAATTATAACCGATACATCTCACTTTTCCTCGAACATGGCCCATAAGCTTCTGTATAGTTGCACTTCCCACCATTTTCACCATCCGGGAAATTTGACGGGATCATTTCGACACGAAACAGATATTTTAGATTTTGTACCACCTTGTGGTGTCCTTGGCGTGATGACAGGATGCCAAATCAGGCCAAAATACGACTGAACCATCATGCTTCTTGATCATCGGCAATAAACGCTTCTGGAGGCATTCCTTGATGTACTTCTGGGTGTTCATTGTGTCCGATGTTACAAGGAAAAAAATAAAGAACTTTAAAAAGCGCGTTTAATTCCAAGCCAAAGGAGGCGTAAATAACGAAATTGTTTGTAATCTTTCATACAACAAGCTCGATTTAGGCGTTATTTGTCTAAAATCATGTAAATTTTATATCCCATTATTTTCTGCCAAACCTAGCGTTTGCCTTATGTGCAGAAAATTCAATGTTTCTTTATATCTGTGTACAGATATTTTGCCGAGTTCACATATTGCCTGCCACCATCACCTTCTTGCCAAATGTTTCGGTGAAAATGGCCTTCTCCGATTTGGGGATATCTCTATCCTTCCGTACAGTGAAGTAATGTGGTCCGAGAAGGGTTTTATAATCCAATTTCACATACGTTTTATTGCCCATGATTATACACCCGAAATTTCTACACAAAATTGTATCATATAGTCTCCGGGCTCTCGGTTTCACAGACGCGGCCTGATTTGAGTTTTTTTAGGGTTTCTTCTGCTTCCAGTATGTCTGGAGTCCAAGTCGCATTTTTTGCACACTTAGACGTGATTTGTGCACGATACTTTTTCTCAGCTCGCCACGCATTTTGAAAATTAACAAGAAACAAAGTTTTTTTATGCAATGACATACAGAAATGCATAAGGACGAACAAAAAAAGGACCCCCAAAAAAAGAAAAATTTCATTCGATTCAAACTGAAGATTAACATAATGTGTACTTATAATTTCTGGAACAGTCTATAAATTTTTTTTTATTGTGTGTGTTATGCACTGGTTGTTTTCAGTTTAAATAGCTGCCCGATTATTTCACATTGATAACAAATTCTTATTCCAGGTTATCATTGTTAGATCACTGAATATGTTATCATTGATGCAAAATAACAGAATGAATAACAAATATTTACTTCAACGAGTAATATTAGCTTATTTTATTATCATTGAGAATAAAATCCTGTATTTTGAGCAAATTTGTTGAAATAGTTTCAAATTATGTTGTCAATTTGAAATCAAACGCTCACGCTAATATCTGAAAAAAACATTTGCTACTAAAAAGCAAAATTTCTTGTTCAAACATGTTAGAAATACTCAAAGTTTTTCATACAATTAGTGACGCTTCGCAATAATTTTACGTTAAAAATGATAACAAATTATAACAAAAGTAACAACGGATAATGCCATAACAGCGGAAATCAAACCGATATCTGGGATAACAGAACTTGTTAGCTATATGATACCAGCTTATTCCTTTGCTAGGGTGCATAATAATACCTGACTTCCCGAGCAAAGGATTATTTCAAATTGATAACAAATTCTAATACCACCCGAGCAAAGGATTATACCCAATTGATAACATGTTCCAATACCAGGTGATCATTTTTTGATCACTGAATTTGTTTTCATTCAGGCTGAATAAACAGCCAAAATACCAGAATGAATAACAAAAAAAAATACTCGTTGAATATCATCATAATAACTTATTTTGGTATCACTGATCAAGTTGTTCGCAGTGTATTGTAAGAAAATTTATTGAAATAGTATCAAATTATGTTATCAATTTTATCATGCTAATAACTGAAAAAAATATTTTGATTAAAAGCAAAACTTCTTGTTCAAATATGCTGGAAATATTTATAGTTTTACAATTCCACTGATAACGGTCATAAAAAATAGTGTGTTCAAAATGATAACATATGATAACAAAATTTGCCAATGGTGATAACTAAATTTGTTATGCGATAACAGAACTTGTTACTTAAATGATATCAGCTTGTTATTTTCCTTTGTTAGGGTTGCTAGGCTAGGCTCTCATTCTTTGATCACTGAATATATTATCATTGAGGCTGAATAAACTGCCAAAATAAGAGAATGAAAAACAAAAAAAATACTCCTTGAATATCATTATAATAGCTTATTTTGTTATCACTGCGATCATTTTGATTTTATTGTAAATTAAAATGTAAATCAAATTTATTGAAAACATTTCAAATTATGTTATCAATTTGAAATCAAATTGTCACGCTAATAACTGAAAATTTTTTTGTTCATAGTTTTGCATTCATTGAAACATATTACAACCATTCGAAAAAAAAGTTTGTTGAAAATGATAACATATGATAATAAAATTAACCAATGGTGAGAACCACATGTGTTAAACGATAGCAGTGGAAATCAAAACGATATCTGGGATAACAGAATTTATTACTTATATGACATTAGCTTGTTTTTTTTTCTTTTGCTGGAGTTACTTTGATAATATTATTGGGATACCTAAACTTATGAATCCAGCAATAAGTACTATAGAATACCTTTTCAGTTTATAGTGAACGCGTAATAAATCAGAGTCAGCACATGTTTGAATAAAATAAAATCAATACATTCAAAAAAAATGATAACGAACAAATTAAATTGCTCACCATTGCTGTTAATTCCTCTTTTGTTGCTTCGCTCCAATGATTGTCAAATGTTAATCTTTGATTGCCACCCAAAACATTTAAGTGAATACGTTACCATACAATCATAGCCTGCACAATCATCACACATGCACACTAAACATTTCCACCGCAAATAGCAAATCGGATTGACACGACCCTCTCCGATTGGAATGAAACTTTACACATTCATTGAGTTCTGCATTTGCCCTTGAAAAAAGTAAATTATGTTGGACTATCTTTTTGAAAGGCCGTATGCAAAATTTGGAACTGTTTTTTTTTAAATCCATAACTTTGTAACGCTTTATCGAATTAAATTGCTGTCTTAGAAAAAGCTGTATTTAATGTTCTTTTAGAAACGAAAAATCACTAAAAGAAACAATCACAGTTAATTTGTGTTAAACACAAATAATTACCGAAGTAACACGAAATGTTTGAATCCTAGAGGGTTTTCTTCTAAATTATAGTTACGAAATGTTTAACTGCATGCATTTTTGATCTAATGTGACAAATACCCCTAATGTGATACCCTGTTTGGCATAAAGACTTTTGGCATGCGGACGTTTGGCATACGGATGTTTAGCCGAATGGACGTTAGCCTGAATGGACGTTAGGCCGAATGTACGTTTGGCCGAAAATTGTATATTAGCACAAATGTATTGCAGAGAAAAGGAAATAAGAATCTAAAGAGGTATTTACAAACGCATTAGATCTAAGATTGCAAGAACACAACCGAACATTGAAATGATTAAATAACAGTGACAAAATCATGGTTTGCAAAAGCATGGCACTCTTAGCACGAACATTTTCGATCATTCAAAAGTTTACTTCATTCCAAACAGCAAAATGTTTCCATGACAACTATGAACTGTTGACGTAGTGTTGGAGCTCAAAATTTGGAATTTTCTTTAAATGAATAATCCACTAGAGCAACTCTCAAAAATATATCCGGAAAATCTATATTCGACTCAGTTCACAGTTGTTCACAGTTCAAGATGTTTGCAGTCCAACCTACAAGTGGCCGAAATATATCAAGAATCAAGCTATCAACCTATTTTTGGGTCAACTGATACCGGGATTGTGACGGTTGGCTCGAGTTTTTGGTGCACATCAAAGGACCTTCTTTCAGTCGTTATGAACCAGAGCTGAAATTTCTTTCAGTTTACTATGCGCGAGGAGTAATGCAGATTTTTTTTTCGTTTTGTCTAATGTATGGCAGGTATGAGTTTATATATGGATCTGAACGTGATATTGATATTGCAAATATGTCAATGAATATTTATGTGTGTTCTTCATTCAAATTGTAAAATTTTCATATACCTACTTGTCCCATTTGTTTTGCTTTAGCTTGTTCATATTATCTCTCACCATGTTTTGATAATCGTTTTCTGAGAAAGTTTATTGTAACTATTGTTCAAAAGGACAAATAACTCATTTGAGAAAAGTCAAAATTTAAAATCAGATTCTACTGTGCCATGCCAAGTAATTTTAGGGTTCGAAGCCATTTAGCCAAATATCTTTTAATCATTTGATTCCAAACAACGCACAGTGGGAAAAAAAAGTACATAAATCACGAAAGAATTCGATAAGTCAGCTCCACGTAGCACAAGGTTAGTGAACAGTAGCATTTTTTATGTGAAAATTCCTAGGAAATCAAATGGAAGGGGTCCCACTCGCCGCAAAATTCAGTGGACGGTGGTATTGGGCTTATTTTGCCCCGATTCCCCGTATTTTTTTTATATTGTTGAATAATCTATGATCGGAGAGGTCTGCGGTAGTCAAAATAAGCCTATTCATATGTAGAATTTACCAAAAAATCGAATAGAGGTGGTTGCAGCTACCGCATGGATCGGGTAACTGATTCATTGGGCTTATTTTACCCCAATTCCCCGTATTTTCTAATATTGCTGATTAATCTATGTTCGAAAGGGTCTGCGGTAGTCAAAATAAGCCTAATATTATGTAGAATTTCCCTAGGAATCGAATGGAGGTAGTTGTAACCACTGCACCCATATTTTCTGAATATTGCCCATTTTTCCATACGCTTTTCTCTCCATTTGATTGCTAGGAAAAGTCTACATAATATTAGGCTTATTTTGCCTACCGCAGACCCCTCCATAGATAACTGGGCATTATTCGATAATACGGGGGAACTGTGGTAAAATAAGCCCATTATTTCGTCCACTGAATTTTGCGGCGAGTGGGACCCCTTCCATTCGATTCCTCAGGAATTTTCACATAAAAAATGCTATTGTTCATTAATCTTGTGCTACTTGGAGCTGAATTATTGAATTCTTTCGCGATTCATGTACTTTTTTCCCACTGTGCAACGTCTCAAAAGTAAAATTTGAAAAATGCAATTTTATTAAGCTCAAAATTATCATATAATAGTTTCTCACATAATTATCCAGTCGGTTTAAAAAATTTCAAATTGAAATGCATGAAATCATGAGAACTACAATTGTTTTAACAGTGAAATTCCAAAGAACTGCTCATGTTTAAAAGAAGGAAAAATCTCACTCCAGACCCCTCCCCCTTCTGAAATTTCTGCATAACTCGCGAACTAATCAAGCAAATGGAACCAGCAAATGACAGAAAGAAATGTTTTAATGGTGGTTTAAGCCTCTCCTCTGAAAGGAGAGGGGGGGGGGGGTCTTCAATACAAATGAAACACAAATTTCTGCTTAACTGTAGAAATAAAATGGAACCAAATTTGGCAGGTGGTGGTTTTTTAAGGCAAACAATGTTTCTATGGTAGTTTGAGACAAGGTTTGAGACCCCTCCTCTCTTTGAAAGAGGGGGTTCTTATACAAATGAAGTACAAATTTCTGCATAACTCGAGAACAAATCAAGCAAATGGAACCAAATTTAGCAGGTGGAGGTTAATGAACATAAACCATATTTCTAAGTTGACTTGACACCCCTCCCTGTTCTAAAAGGGGAGGCTTCAATATAAATGAAACACAAATTTTCACATAACTCGAGAACTTATTAAGCAAATGGAATCAAATTTGGCGTGTGGAGGTTTTCAAAAGACAGAAATGTTTTGATGGTGGTTTGAAACATTTTCGGCCTCTGGAAGGGAGGGAGGGGGTTCTCCCATACAAACGAAACAGAAATTTCTGCATACGTCGAGAGTTAATTTAGAAAATGGAACCAAATTTGTTCTGTGTTGGTTTTTGAATACGAAAAATGTTTTCATGGTGGTTCTTGACCCCTCCCACAAAGGAAAACTCTACAAAGGAAAACTCCCATTCAAATGAAAAACAAATTTCTGCATAACTCGAGAACTAATCAAGCAAATGGAACCAAATTTGGCATGGGCGAGTTTTTGAAGGCAATAAATGTTTTTATGGTTATTCAAGACCCCTCCTCTCTCTGGAAAGGGGGACAGCCATACAAATGAATCTTAAATTTCAACCCTACCTGAGAACTATCCCTACAGATATTCAAATTTGTATGCAGGGGTTTTTGGGGCCGGGAAAGGGTCTTATGATAGTTAGAAAATGGAACCATGTTTGGCATGGGGAGGTTTTAGAAGGCAAGAAATGTTTCTACGGTGGTCTGAAACCCTTCCGCTTTTTGTAATACATACTCTCATACAAATGTAATATAAATTTCAACCAAACATGAAAATTATCCCTACTGTTATGAAAATGTGTATGCAGTGGTTTTTGGTGCCGGAAAAAAATCTCATGATAGATCGAGAGCCCTACTCCGTATGAAAGGGTTGTTCCCATACAAATAAAACACAAATTTCTGCATAATTCGAGAACTAATTAAGAAAATGGAACCAAATTTGGCATATGGGGTTTTTGGAGGCAGACTTTTTTTTTAGGTGGTTTGAGACCCATCTACTCTGGATGGGGGAGGGGATCTATCAAACAAAAGAAACAGCGATTTGAACAAAACATGAGAATTATCCATGCAACTAAAACACAAAATATGTATTTCTCGGGTAGGCAGAATGTTCTGATAGAAGTTTGAACCCCTTCTTTGTCAAGAATGGGGGAGAGGATGCTTGAGTTACCCTCAATGCTACATTATGTACAAGAAAATTTCGTTCAAACTGACAGGATACGGCATAATTTGAAGATAAATGTTTTGTCTATGGAATACTTCTACACAGAAAAAAAACCGGTAGAAACTGCCGATTCAAGGGTGAAATTAAAAACAGAAACCTGCGTTATTTTTGCAGTAATTACGCACATTAGCAAACAAAAATATTTTAACCAAATTTATTCCGAAAATAATTATAAACGCACAAGTTCTGTTAAATTATTATTCATTTAGTTGCATGCGTAGCTAGTAATGAAATAAATTTAATCACCTGGCTGCCTAGCAAAATAGCAAAGAAAATTTAAGCAAACAATAATGCGATATAAATTTCATATGAGTATGATTACTGCTCAAAACCGGAACCTTAGTAAATCCACTTAAAAAAAAATTAAAAAATGACGGGAATTTCTCCGATAACTCTTTTTTTTTATTGGGCCCATAAATGATTCTTTATGTCTGTAAAATAGAAAGTGTGGGATCAAAAACAATTTTTGTTTTTGAATTATTTTTTTTATATAGAAAGAAAACATTTTTTTAGCAAAATTTGTCGTACGATGTTTTTTAAAAAAAAACGTTATAAAATAAGCCTATCTTTTAAAATACATAACGTGTGTTAAATGGGCTAAAAGTTACGACGATGCATAAATGCGAAGCTAAAAATTGCATAAAAAATAGTTTGAATTGAGGTTATAATATAAAATGATAATAATTATACAGGGTGCGGCAGGAAATAACGCGAAAATTTGTTTTATATCTTTCAAATCCCATTTTTAACTAATTCAAGCAATAATATAGACATTTTCGAGTAGAGTTATCTTTAAAAAGTCCTTTTAAACAAATTTATTCAATGTGTCCTCCATTTTTATTAATAACATCCTCGAGCCAACGCCGGAAGCCAGAGCATGCCTTTCGGATGTAGTCCTCCGACATCGACTGCCCTGTGTGTGTTATGGTTGACTTCAGGGTTTTCACACTAGGGTGCGATGTTTTGCAGGTTCGTGAGATAGCACATCGTTGGATATGTAGCCAACTCCTCATTATATACATTATATACATTTTTATCTACCATTGGATTTTAATTTCCTACCTTTGGGTAGAGTTTTACCAGAAATTAAGTTTATACCCAACGGTTGGTTAACATGATTAAACCCAACGTTGGCTTCCCACACTTAACCGCTCCACTTGGTATTTTTTTCTTAGCGTGTAGTCGTTATGATGCGATCTGCCCAAGTTTTAGTTTTGCATTGTTTTGTCTAGATATTATGAAAATACGTGAGATTATAATGAAGTTTTGCTACTATCTTGAAGTTTTGTTGTGTGCGGTACATGTGAAGTGTATCTATTTTAAACTATTAACTATTTACATATGAGGTACAGTCATGACAATTTCTTCAATTTTAAATATATTTAGGTGTATTTAGTACCTTATTGTACAACGAAATTATAAGTTATGCTGTTTAGTGTGAAGATTGATAAAGTATCATTCCATTATAGCTATGCTTTGAAAATTTGAGCATATTTGTTTAGTGGATCATTCTACCCCACCAGTGCATTTTGTACTGTTCATCCCTACGCAACCCTTAGCTGGCGGTCTTTGTCATCTTTTGACCCGTGGAAAAATGAGGTAGGAACTCGTGAGGACCATAGCTATATTGCGGGGATGCACGCTTCATCCCAGTTGTCCACTCACCATTTTGCAGCCCGTGTAAATTAATTGCCACTGCAATTCAAAAAGTCGATTCAAAGCTACTAGGCTTCCGTTTAGAATGTTATAGAAGGCACATATCAATTTACACATGAGGAGCCACATTTAAATAAACTTAAATTATTTCCAAACCAAACCTTTAAGATTCGCATATCGATTGGAATATATACATATATATTTTTTTAAGCCTCCGAACATGATGGTGAGCACACCCCTCCATACTATATTCACCTCCCGCTCAGTGCCTCTCGAATCATAACTAAATCCTTTTCTACAAGCTCAAGCACCCGTTCAATCGAATTCGGATTGTGATTGATCACCCATATGGGACCAGATCCCTCTGAACAAAATAAAATCAAATTATTCATCGCGAGACCTCCCTGACACCACTCCAATCGCCTTATCCTCCCATCTCGGGAAAATGCGCGCACCCACAAACAATCAGCGAATGATTTATCATTCCAATCCCGCTCTATAGGTGTGCTGCGCGCATGGAAGAACAAACGGGCAGTGTGCAGTAATCTCCCGGAATGATCAATATTCGATCTTCAGTGGGCTTCCGTCAACCGTGCAGTGAATTTATATAATAAAAAAAAATCAATCAGCTCGTAGGTTCTAAGCTCTTTTCTGATTGGCCGACTACCCTGTGATCGATGCAAGTCGATAAGCGCCTTAAATGCATCCGTTTTAGGGAGTCAAAGATTTACAGAGATTGCGATGTGGGCTGCGTGAGGCATGCCTTGAAACTTAAAATTGATGACATAGGTGCCCCGTTTGTAACGTGGAATGGGTGGTCCCATAAATGGTCAAACACGCACACCTGGGCTGATAGGTATGAGGTGTGAAAGATACTATCGGAACGAATGTTGACAGTAGTCACCACATTTCACGCGATAAACGGTGTGCATTCAAATGGTAATTAATTACCCACACAACCTCTCACCGTTGTGCGTGATTTGATCTACGGGCTACACGCAGAGCTAGATTGGGATCGATCTAGTCGATTAGGTTGAGATTAATTGCTTCAGGAAGGAAATCATCTGCGGGACAAGGGATGTTCAGATGGCATTAAAACCTAAACTATGCAGAGGAAGAAACTAATAAATCCTAGTAGCAATCTTATAAGCCAATGCCGGCACAAATTACAACTTGAGTTAATTGAATTACCGCCTGCCTTGAAGCGTCTACTTCCCTGCAATTAGCAAGCATCGCCCTTCACTAAATAGAAACAAAACGAGAGTGATCCCTCGGGGCGAGAATCCTACACATTTTCCAATACGTAATCACCTCTCGCCTAGATGTGCGAAGCTGTGCATTCAAATGCGCTCTTGTTCATATTTCCACGTTACGGGGAAGTAACACATTATCCATAGCCAGGGTTGGGCGTGAAAGTTTCCGGAAGGGTTTTATTAGACCATTCCTGCAGCAACATTACTAGCTTTGGTTAAACAATTACCAACTTTCACCTTCGTGTTTTTCTCTTCTTCTAATTTCAGGTAAGATCGACAACCCACCCTTAACAGCAACTGTGCATGTTGCAACGAGACACGCGCAAATCAAGGTCGTCTGAAGGAAACCCACGCCGCCGAGGCCAACCGAGGTCGCGTTTCTATCCGCTGTTCATGCAAATTTGACGTGTGTTGTGTTTACCATCTGTTCAGTAGTACTTCAGCCCAAAGGGTCCAAGTATATCCATGCTAACTACACCGTCCTTCCCGTTGGTTGGTCGTCAAGCAGTTGAGTAAGTAGCTAAGTGTTTTCCTTTTCCTCGATCGACCGACGATGATGTTTGCCGTAGGTCAACTTCTGCCTACCACTTCTATAGCTATCTAGCGGCGGCGGAGGAGTGCATTGTTTGATTGCTACTCGATTTGGAAAGACCCTTCAACGTCCAACCGACGAACGCAGCTGCATCCGCATCAACTTTATTGCACGGCAAAACGCAAAACGGTGAAAGTTGTCGAGAGCGCAAATCATTGTTTTGACAGTCATATCCCTTCTGCCTGAGCATAAAATGTTGCCCGCCGGAGAGCGACGGAACGATTAACGAAAATGACATCACTCATCAAAACCACGGCGAACTGGTGAAGAGTGGAGGAATTAATCAACAGAGCTGCTCCACGACGGCGGGCGGTCCATCCGATCATGATTATCGCAGTAGAATCTAATGTGCAGCGCAGTTACCTACTCGTGCTGTGCAAGAATGCCTCCCGGTTGGTTCGAAGGTAGGCTCAGCTTCCTCTGAAACAACTACAGCTCGTAATGTCTAAATGCCGTAACGTCGCTCGATGTGCCACAGCTGGACGTTTGCGGCTTGGTGTGGTTGGAAAATTCGTTGGACTACTGCAACTGGTAATAGGTGATGGACATAGGAGAGCTAATCGTTAGACAGGATGCTTTATAGTTGTGACTGCTGCTGTAAATAATGGCTGACTCAACAATAGTGAAGAACGTCTGACTGCGCTGTAAAAGGTGTCACAGAAGCTATCCGATAACAAATCATCATAGCCAACTGCTATCAAATCAGTCACAAAATATCGTTTGGACACAGCTTTGATCACAGAACAAATTTTGTCATCAACAATGTTCAATTTTGTTATTAACAATCAACTATTTTGCTATCATCTATTGTCAGTTTTTAAAAGGCGATTTTTGACGAACTTTACTAGTTACATTTGAAACATAATATGTACTTTCACCGAAAGAACTTTTTCAGTTAGTTGATGTTATTTGATTTTTGATTACATAATCTGGAATTATTGGCAATAATGGAATTATAAATATTGTGATATCCAACGAATATTTATCTGTTGTTTTTAAAATTAAGCCCTCGTGATAACATATTCAAACAATTATTAACGTTTGCATTAAAAAATATGGACTTTTTTCGTACAATGATAAAAAAGCTAAGATAGATAATTGATTTTGATAAATTTCCCATGAATTTCCCATTATTTAAGCTAACTTGCAAAAAAAATCTACGCCCGGCAGTTAACCGGAACTTTCATCATGGCGGACGAAAACATGCGTGTAGGCATGTTTTTGAGTTCTTTCTTCGTTTTATTGATCAATTACTCCTCAGTTTTCGCGAGAAAATTGATGAAGTAGATCTTACGCTTCAGGTTGGCTCAGAAATTCTCGATGGGAAGCAGCTCGGGGACGTTGGGCGGGTGCGCCGACCTGGATAACACACCGATATTCAGCAGCTCCATCTTCTCCAACAATCGATTCGACTAGTGAGCCAACAGGAGATCCGACCAGGACAGTGCGTCTTCATTCTTATGGTATTTCTTGAAGAACTATGAAACATTTCGTACTATAAATTTCCCCGTTCACGGCCAGTCCGGAGCGAAAGAAGAGCGGCTTTGACAACCCCTTCGCGCTGATTGTCAGCCACAGCAGCTCCTTCTTGGGGAACTTGGTGTGTGAAATGAATTTCACCTCGGAGCTCACTTCCTACGTGGAGGAAGTAAAATACGAAGTGCCCTGCCAGTCGGTGAGATAGGTCTCTTCTTCCTTACCACCACCAGGTCTCGTCTTCCATCACCACCGGCCACTGTTTGGCTGGTTGAACCGACCACCCGGCCAAGCGCAAGCAGCGATGTAGCCACTTTTCCTTTTCCCTTCGGTCTTCCTCTTCAGCATCCTTTGGAGCTTCTTGTCGCTCAGGGTCGTCGGCCGTCCGGAACCGGGCCTTCTTTCGATGCTCTGATTGTTGTCTAATAGTGCCAAGATGTTGTGGATGCCAGAATTGGCGTATCCGGCGTCCGCAAAGTGCCGCACGATGTCCGTTTTCGTCGAGGCGGGGTGCCGTTCTTTGATTGCGCATACTTCTGAACGGAGTTGTTTCACTGTGTTTGCCATCACGGTTAGAGTTCCATTGATAGAGCTGTCAAATTTTGTCTGCTGACTCATGGGTTACTATGATTGTGGGTGCGGGTGTGCGGGTGAAGGTCAACCCATGAAAATTCGGCAATGTTTGTTCATTTTAACGTAGGACTACGTTTCTCTTTTCTATACCGTGTGTCACTTCTAAATTTTGAAAAATGAGAGCGTTACGCGTAAGTAAAAGGTTTTTGAACGCCTTTAACTCTCGTTCAACTGAACACAATGACTAAATTTATAATCCATTTCATAAGAAAAACATTCAAATTGTTTGCATTGAAATTACAATTAAATGCTATTAGTATAAAAAGTTCACTTTTTTACTTAAAAATGACCTACTTTTGCTCTCATACAAATCTCCGTATGAACAGGTTGAAAATATATTTTTCCCTTTCCGGGTCCTCAAAAACAGGTAACATATGGTTCAAATTGTCTTCTTCTTTTTATTTCATTTAGTGTTCTTCCATGATGAATACAGAAATCTACGGTTTTATTTTCGTTAGGGCGAATCTAACATTAGGAGACTCTCTTTGATTACTTTCTCTTTCATTCATATTCCAATCACCTTTACGTTTTTCATTCTACTATTTGTAGAGTATGCTCGTCAGCACGATTATGAATGAAAGAGAGTGAGCCGGGAGAGAATCTCTCAATGTTAGATTCGTCCTGCACAATTATTTTGCATTATTGCTGGAGTCTGATTTTATAACAGTCTCCTCTTTAGAATTTTGCTTCGTACTGTATTTTCGTGCCCCTCTTCATTCAAGTCTATGCTGTCAACGCTAGTATATAGCAAGCCAGATGATATGACATCAGTTTTCGACACGATCTCTCTGCTGGTGGTTCGGATTGAGCTTTGTCCACTCGCCATAGTCCGCCTGGTTGTGGTATGAGAGACAGAGTCCTGCAAAACCGATTACTCGAACAGTTACCGCTTTCCATGTCTATCCAATGCCAAGATGAAATTTCGGGCTGAAAACTTGCCATTTGTCCTTTATGAAATCATTTCGGTTCGTCACGCCTGCTATAAACTAGCGTTGAACAGCATGGCCCAAAAAGATAAGGATCACGAAAGTGCAGTATGGAGCAAAATTCATACGAAGGGACAGGCCCAAAGCAAAATTATAGAACTATTTTAACCAACAATATGTGTAAATATACGTATAAATTAGATGATACCATTATTACTATAAACCAACGCGGTCCTACGTTAGCCTTGCGGTAATATCCCAGATATAATCCACCACTTTTTTTTTTAATGCAAAAGTTATCTGATAAAAGAACTTGTTATCAATTTGGTATAAACTTTAAGCATCCAGCATGTGCTAATTTGGGTCCTTCCCACCCATGCCGAAATCACCTAGAAAACCTGTAAGCATATAGTTGACCTTCTGAAATTGTTAATCATGCGCCCAATCTCAGTTTCTATGTCGATTGAATAGCCCCTCTATTCATGGGATCGCCGAAAAAATATGCATTTTACTACTGCCTTTATACAGGGTGCAGCAGAAAATAATGCGAAAATGTTCAAACTTGAGTATTGGGTTAATTCGTGTAACTAGTGACAAGTTTCTGTCGAAAGTGTATTTGTTTATGTTCACTCTCAAGTGCTGCATCAAAACATTCTATTTGTTTTATTGCAAATTCGTCAAAATGTTTGCGAAAGATGTGATCACCAGTTTGTTGCTCGCGTTCCATAAGAAAACTTGCAAAGGAAGCCAATATTTCGGAGAAATCCATGCGGAGAATTATCAAAGAAGACCTGCTTGCATCTTCCAGAGCCAGAGTAAAACGCCACTTAATTACGGACCGGGTCAAGGAACTACGGACTCGTTCCAAGAGGTTGCTTTCCTTGTTGAAGAAGGAAAAAATGATAATCCTGTTCTCCGACGAAAAGCTTTTCAGCATCGATGCTGTGGCCAACAGCCGCACGGACCGGTTCATTTCACCGCAGACCAACCCGCTAATCCACCCAACCAGTCGCTTCTTTATTCTCCCGCCATTTTAGCTGTAGGCCGATATGTTCTGCGAGTTGGCTCCGTTAATCGCATTTCACGCCTTTTCGTCAAAACATATTCTATCGACGATAGCTGATAGCAAGCATCTCACCTACCCACAAGCATAGTATACGTGGCTGTTGAAGTTTAGCCAGTCGTCGATCATCACTCCGTTGTACACCCCGTTCCAAAGTGTTGACCAAAGGATGGAACCTTGCGGAACTCTCGCCTTGATGTTCACCGGTTTCCACCCCATGAAGGACTCGGTTCTGAAAGTAACTCTTCAGAATTTTGAACAGGTAATCGACCCTCATTCTGTGCAGCAACTCGGCACTAGCTTTCCCGCTGGCGCTATTGTAGGCGTTCTTAACGTCGATCGTTCCATGAGCGCAATATCGATCGCCTCTCCGCTTCTGTTCGGACGACTTTACGACTGTCTCGACCATGGCATCATCATTAGACTTCACTTTCCAGAAACCGAATTGCAACCGAAGCGCTCTCGATAAATTTCGTTAGCCTGTTGAGGATGATCCTCTCTAAGAGTTTCTCGAGCGTATCCAATAGGCATACTAACCTGTACGTATTTTTCTGGCTTCGGCAACAACACTAGCTTCTTTATTCTTCACCTGTCTGGGAAATGGCATTCATCTATACATTTCTGCAGCCTGGCCGCTCGGATCATCACCCTACGCACCTTTCAGTCTACTGTGGTTTTAACTCTACTGTGGTTTTAACTCTCTGGACACGTCTTCTGACTCTAAGACAACTAGCACGAAGCATGCTGAGTTTCTCATTCCACCAGTAAGCTGGGCGCCGCTTGTTCTTCAGCTCTAGTTCCCTCGGCATGGTTACGTCGCATGCCCTAACTAAGGTATTCGTCAGCAAGTCCGCGTTTCGGTTCGAGAGTTCGTTGTCGAACCGGAATACCTCAACAAAGAGTTCCTTGTCTAAGACCCTCGTCTTCCACTTCCGTTCGCAACAATTTGTCCTTCGTATTGCGACAGAGTTTCGCTAGCCGATGCTATACCGGATCGCCAGATGGTCACTATGGGTATACTCCTCACACACTCTCCAGTTCATAATTGTCATAAGCGACGGACAGCGAGAAGGTAACACCGATGACGGATTCAAGACCGTCCCTGCGAAAAGTGCTGGTGGAACCTACGTTCGATAGTGTAACATCCAGCTTTACCAGAGCTTCTAGCAGGCTGCATCCTCTAGCGTTTGTACATCTACTGCCCCACTCCACAGCCCAAACATTGAAGTCTCCTCCGATGATGACCGGTCTTCTTTCGATGAGCTATTCGATGAGTGCATCCAACATCCGGTGAAACTGCGCCATGGTCCACCTTGGGGGTGCACAGCAGCTGCATACAAAGAGCCCGTTGATTTTGACGATCACGAACCCTTTGCATGAAGTTGACACTACTTCCTGGATAGGAAATCTGCCCATCACCTGTACTGCAGCCATTGCCGCTTTATCTGCAACCCAGTTTCCGTTATCGGAAGGAACATGATACGGTTCCGCAATGATTGCGACGGCACAATTTGTTTCTATTGTTGACTGCCACAACAATTGCTTTGCTATGTCGCAATGATTGAGGTTAATTAGGGTTACTTCCAGTACTTCCGATCTGCTGTCGCCTTTCTATATACTAGGAATCTGAAGCAACACTCCCCCCCCCCTCTCCCCTCTATGTGGTCGTTTCCGTCCACCATTTTGCAAAGCATGCAGCTCGCTTGCTTTATGCAGTCTCTTGCAAAATGATCCTTCTCCACTCATTTCCTGCACAGATCAGATCTATCAGGACCTTTGCAGTTCCTGGCCTGATAACCAAAAGCCATGCACTTAAAGCATCTCTCCAATTCTTTTGGAACTCGAGGGACGACTCTCAGTGAGCACACCGACCACCCAACACTTACTCGACCCGACTCCAACAGCTTGTTGCCCGCAGCTGTCGGCAGACGTATCGCTGCCGTCTGTGTGCGACCGTACGCCTTCCTTAACCGGATTGTCATTGGTGCGCAGTGTCCCTTCAGCGCTCTAATCATCTCGTCTTCTGTTGTGATCTCGTCAAGATCCTTGCACTCGATCACAGTCTCCTGTGAGAGAGCTCTAACTATCGTCTGCTCACCAAAAGATTTTTCGACGAGCGCTCGAAGAGCGTCTCACCTGTATGGGTGCGCCTGGTTTTCACCAACTTTTTCCCTAGTTTCTTCAACTCCCGATCTGCTCTCACTTTTCTGAGGAGCTCAGCGTACGTCGTTCTACTTTTTACCTCAACAATTAAAGCACCGCCTTTATTTCGATCCCGATGATACCCAGGCGACTGCTTCTACTTCTCTCCTGACGTTTTCACTTGCTGCTGATTTTTCTTCCTTTTATCTTTCTGGTTGCCAACAGTGTGCCATTCACTAAAATTACCTTTCTCTTCGTCGTGTTTGAGCTTTTTTAGCTCCTCGTTCTCCTCTCCTGGTCTCCGAGCGTGGATTATGGGATTCTTTTGGCGTTTCCAGTGCTTCAGTCGTTGCTTTATCCGTTCCCTTTTGGCTGTCCTCAAAAACATTTTCGGCAGTCTTTGAGCTCATCCTCAGTGCGTCCTGCTCGCGTTTGGCTGCAATCACGGCCGATTTGACACCCGTCACCATCTCTTTGATTTCTTTGTGGACGTAGTGCCTGTCCTTTACATATTCATAGAGTTCGTCGATCCTGTTTCTGACTACATCCATTGCATCTTTCTTCCCAACACTATCCGCTCGAGTTGTGCTACTGCTTCGTTGCGGGGTGAACAGCTGGGTCAAGAACCCCTGTGACTTGCTATAGCTGGTACTTGCGGTCCCTCCGAGCTAGACAATGGTGACCTCTGTAGCATTCCGCTTCTTGCAAACACTTGCGCACCTCTGTCTGGTGTTTTGCCATCGTCAATTTTTTCTTCTTTTTCATCTCTTTCGTTTTGTCCTCCGTTGTCCTCCATGTTGTTAGGTCCCCCCTCCGAACCGCTATCTCCACACGTTGTAGATAGTCGCCTATTGTGATCTTTGAATCAGGGAGGCCATGCTAGGGTTGACACGGTTATTCATGGGGACCGTGTTCAGAGCCGGATCGGCGTAAGTCAGGAATGTACCATCTGAGCCTACTGCTCACCACTTAAGGTGACAAGCTTCGAACGTATCCGGAGGCTTGCCAAGGTTTTACTGGGACGGGAGCAGCTGCACAATTAGCCCACTTGCCATTTCTGGAAGGTGTCACTCTTCTATACTGAGGAAGCAGAATAGCCCGCCTACCATCCCTGCGCGTCAAGTTCAATCCGTTGATCTATATCGTGTCCTTATTCGATGCTATGATCAGTATGCCGTTATTTAGGAGCTCACTGGATCCTAATGTTCCGGTTGGCACTCCTGGGAGATATGGGCCCTTGGGAATCCGAGCTCCCTGCCCGTGAACTCGCAGAGGGAGACGGGGTTAGGCGTTAAGCCCTGGACGCGTCCTTGCAGCCCCTGGACGCGTCCTGAATCCCAACAAAATTCAAAAAATTGTCACACTCACGTACTTTTACTTTTTAAGCATGCCGTCAAAGCAGCAGGAAAAAAGTACACAGTGGATCATTTTAAGCATGAAAATGTTTCAAAAAGTGTCATATACCGTACTCTGACGAAACAGTAATCGGGAAGAAAGACAATTGGGCTCCAACGCAGATTATGGATAACAAGACGCTTCAATCGGTACGCACTATGTTTAACAACGAGAATTCGGTGACCCAGGCTTCGGTAAGGTTCTGAAAAAGGAGGAAATATTAAGTATGTCGAAAGAATACCAGATTCTCAG
Source organism: Aedes japonicus (assembly GCA_034211315.2). NCBI lineage: Eukaryota > Metazoa > Arthropoda > Insecta > Diptera > Culicidae > Aedes > Aedes japonicus. Next base: position 14,145 of record JASCZW010001951.1, on the reverse strand, counting down.
AATTCATGGACGAGCAAATTTAAAACTGTGAAACCATAGTGCCGATTAAGTACGGTGGAAAGTCTTTCGTTCTGGAGACGAAAGTTTCTTTCCCTTGTCCAAGTCCAAGATACCCGGAAATGGCTGTTTCTATACCAAGAACAAATCTACAACTCTTCCGAAGGTTAAGTACAAATTCAACCACATGTGCGAACAAACAGTGATGCAGTACATCTCAATTTCTGATAAGGGGATTTCGGAGCCGTGGTTCAAACCAAGTGGTTTGTTCATGAACCAGTAAGTCTACCAAACAGAAAACTCTCATCCTGCTCCTTCAGAAACAGCACTCGAATGGAGACTACGTAATTTGGCCGGACAAGGCATCTTCGCACTAGGCAGTGTCGTACGATCGCGGATTTTTTGGGTCTTTAGAGCTCTACAGTATACAATGGTCATTAGAAGACCAAGGACACGAAGCAAGATCAGAAGCAACATCCGTAAAATTAATGTGGCAGCCGTCCAGCGGTCAAGTGCTTCCATTAGGCTAAGCTGCGCTGCACGACGGACCACGGACCAAGGTCAACCCTTTCTATAAAATTAATCGGATTGAACTGTACTTCTTTGTAGTTCTTTTCCCGAGCCATTCTTTCCATTCACGCTACTTGGTGGCCACCCGTTAGAGTTTGAAGAGCTGTCAAAAAGTAATCGTTGATTTTAAGCAAGAATCGATAAACAATTTGTCGAATCCAGCCTTAATAAGGCTTACGAATGTATTGGAATAATCTTCGATGTGCTCAGATGTTCCCTGTCTACGGAAAAGTTTAAACACGTATTTTATGGTAAAGTTTGGGACATTGCTGTTTCCACCATGGAAAAGGAGGTTTTCTGCCAAATGAAGTTTATAGAACTGGACAACCTTTTAGCGCATTTTCCAATAACAGGTTCAAAAGACAGTTGTATTCCTCCAACGGTGGAAGATATTAACATTCTGCTTGTTATTATTATTGTAATCGTAAAAATAATACTTCATATCTATTAGTGGCCACACACAGAAGTTAAACATGCAATGAAACACTTGTGAGAGGTCGTACAATTCTCTGCATCTTTCATAAGCAGGTGTTCAACTACCAATCTTTCCCATCTCCAGCTGTCACAAAAACGTGGCCAGGACATTTTTTATTGTTGGATGGTGACATTTTCCCGGTCTATTTGGTAGCAAGTTAAGAGTTACCATTCTCTTATGGTATGAGGTAAATCGATGTATTAATTTAAAGCCTGTCCACGTTAAATTTCAGACACCAAAATATTAGCAGCAAAAACAAATTTACCAAAACTCAACAAAAATGATAATTTATTTCACAATAATAGAGTTATATCTACATCAGAAACGATTTGACTAAGATGTTAATCCTTCTTTCTGTAAAATTCTCGAACTTTCTGTGGTACACCTGCCATCCGGTTCTGCTCTTGAAATCATTGGTACTATTAGCTTTCTTCTTAGTTTCAAAGAGTTTCCATTTAACTAGAGCCCAGTAATTCTCTATTGGGCGAAGCTCTGGACAGTTTGGTGGACTGGCTGTTTTGGGCACATATTTGACCAGTTGTACCTTATACCATAACAGAACGGATTTCACATAGTGACAAGAGGCCAGCGAAATTTTACTCATCCCGACGGTTGGGCACCTTGTTCACTGTGTTTGCCTTCAGTCTTTGCCTCTGCGTCACTTTTCGTACCTAACTGTGCGAGTAACATTTCACCAAGAAAGATTGGGATTTTTCCTCAATAATGGCTACCACCTTCGTGTCCATTTGTCGGGAGCATACTTGTCGGTTTGTTCCACTTCCAACCTTCCGCTCCACAGTCAAGCGCTGAACAAATGATTTACAAACACAAAAATTGATACATTAAGGTAGTTTTAGTTTCATGGCAGGATCGCGTACCGATAAATTCGAATTTCGCTGCCGTTCGTACAAAATGCGGTTTGGAATATCCACTTGATTCGACGTCATTTTACTGAATGTAACAAGAATGTAAAGCAAGCTCCATTAATTATGTCACACAGTAAGGGGGGAGAAGGGGTTTGGGAAAACGTGACGATCCATACAAAAAAATGTGAAGGTCCATACAAAAAACGTGAGTAGGGGGGGGGGACTTATAAAAATGTTTTTTGCGTAACATAGTTAATGGACGTTCCCAAAAAATAGAGAGTTTCAGCTGTCATATCAGTGACGTTTCAGCGATCCGTGAAAAAGTTCAAAACCTACACTGAAAGAAAAGTGTCCGAAATTTAACGTGGACAGGCTTTAATTAACCAAAGTCATCGTCTTGTCATACAATCTTCTTTTCACAGTTTTTAAGTATACGCCACCGAAAAAAGAACCTAACAGTTAAAAATCTTGTAGCACTGAGGGAAACTTTTTTTACCCTTATTATGAAAAGTAAAGCCTTCAACATAACCTTCAAAAGCTCGACGCAAATCAAACAAACGAGCAAATGCGGAGGAAATCTCGAGTAAATTGAGGCAATTATGTTCTGCTTCCCGATGTTCACACGATCGCTTCTACAGGGTTGACGGGTTGCTGTCATCATCGCTTTACGGTGATTGACTCGCATGCATCCGCTTCACGGCATCACGCATTCCATTGTGAGGCAAGGAATTGAATCTAGCCAAACCAATTTGTCGTTACTGTACAGATTCAATTTGAACAAAACATAAATGCCATGGGAATGATCTCACCAATCGGAATTCAGCAGGCGGTGCATCAAAAATGACGTTATGAATATAAAATGTTTACAGTCTTTTTATCACTTCACAGCGGACATTCTGGAGACTCGGCAGCAATAAAATCCTTTATTGACTCATTTGCAAATGCATTTTTTTTTCCATTCACCCAACATCACTTAATTTCCGAAGAAAAGCACACTTGGGATTATCCGCACATTTCTGTACCTCGTTCCAAGACACCCGGCAGATTTATTCGTATCAACTTAATCAGCAATTAACCGATGTGGCATGACTCCAGTAGAGGTCCCTCATACTTGGTAAGGTATTACCATACGATACGGTGGTAGAGGCATAATTCACCGATCATTAGATTAGGTGACGGAGTCCGTTCGAGCGCCGTGCCGTAGAGCTGAAGCTGAAGCCGTCCGGTCGGTTCCGTAATTACATTAATCATACATTTCTTCAATCACATAAATCTCGATAACGCCTTCTTTCCTGGGCTCTTCTCGCTCTCGCTGGAGACTTCTAAAGTTTTGCCTGGACGGCGGGTTGTGCATATTGCTAATTCAAAGACAGACCTTGGTCAGTATGTCGGGAGTCAAGTCACTGTTAGGAACAGTGTTTAAGATCAAAAAGGCGGTATTCCGGTGAGGTCGAACCTGAGCGGACGGAAGGGAGTAATTGCAATTATGCGATTGAACCTTTTGCGTTACACAAGGCAGAGGGTTGTTCAACTTTCAATTTTCAAGAAATCGGAACAATCGGAATCCTCGTTGATTTCCAGATCCGATTCAAGATCAGCAGAGTCCTCCAAAGTGGAATGAGTCATCAAAATACTATCCACTTGAAGGGACATCCCAACATTAATACTCCACCGACCAACACCCGGTATCACATCCAACTGTCGAATCACGTCCGTCCACTCTGGATGGAGGTGGCCTCCGGGGTCATCTTTCTGACACTGGCACCCGCTGTTGCTGTTGTTGTCGTCACAGTCGTTATTGGTGTTACTGTTGTCGGGAATGGACGATCGTCTGAGGCTGAAGCAGATCAAATTTATCAGAGTCGGCTATCTTTCTTACGCCGCGCGCAGCCTACCTGGGGCACATCAAGCATCCACTTGGTTCGCGGCTGTGAATTATTGAACTTACAAGCTCGTTTTACCTGCTCACACACTTTCGGCCTATGAAACAATACACCTTATGATTAAAGCTAAGCTTCACGCATGCGCGCTCATAGGAAATGCTTAATTTACGAGATTTATGAGCGACTTCATTATCATTACCTCCTTCTTGGCCTCCTCTTTCGCATCGAAGCTACTCACGGGGCGTCTTTTATGGCTGGTAGCTGAAATAGGAAGGAAAAGAGGATGGATGCGAATATCACTTCGAGTAGATCTTGACTTTCTCGCACCGTCAGTGTTAATCATAACCAAATGAGACATTTCGTTTGCTTTGAAAAGCGAAACCTTGCTTGATGTTTGTCAACGGGAGATCATTAGCTTGACAAAATGGAAAATTTAAGGGTTCGCTTTCCAGCCTTGAGATCCTGTTTCGTAATCAAAATCGAAAGTAGCTCGTGATTGCAATCGATAAGAAGAGCTTAATTTGAGCAATTACAACTGGTAATAACTTCTTCCAATGCCGAACTCGTTCGTCTCGTTTCGAAGTTGATTCCATTTTACGAGCCTTGTAATTGCATTTCACTGAAGATAACTTGCTGCCGCCACGTTCGAAAGGACGAACGGGCAATAAACATTTTCTCACATGAAAATTATCTGTTTGCATTTAGCCTCACTATCGAATCCAATAAATCATAATCTGCCCATTTTCGGTGACTGAGAGGAGGGAGGGGGAGCGGTAACGACAGAATCGATGGCATTGTTAGTCATACCAGCAGTCGATCGAAGCGCCTAAAGTGGTCGGGAGCGAAGGTCCTGCTCAGTGACGGAGCTAGGGTGCGGCCGATGAGTAATTTTGTTAATCCAGTCACAAACCGAATTGTACGGTCTAGGTCAAAACCGGTTGCTACACAACTGGCACTACACATATATTTTGTATGTTAGTTTTGAACAAACACAGATGTATTTGAACCCCAGTGGCTGACTTCCTGAGAAAATACAAATGTTTGACTATCTGTATTATCTTTCCAGGCAAACATTCACGCAATGCAAATATCAAATGAAACCATGAAAACCATTTTAACAGAGCTAACGTTCGACATTCTTATGACATGCCCAGCCCATCATAGTTGGCCGATTTTAGCGATGTGTACGATGGGAGGTTCCTCCAGCAAGTGGTGCAATTTCGTGGTTCATTCGCCTCCTCCACGTTCTGTCTTCCATCTGCACTCTACCGTAGATGGTACGCAGCACCATCCGTTCAAAGACATCAAGGGCACGTTGGTCCACCTCTAGCAACGTAACGGTCTAATTGATTGTCATCTTTGTAGTTCGGCGAACTTTGTTCGACCTTAGCGTCCTTCGGAGTCCGAAGTAGGCACGATTGCCAGCCATAATGCGCCTTTATATCTCTCTGCTGGTGTCGTTATCGGCGGTCACCAATGAGCCTAGATACACGAATTCGTCTACTACCTCGATTTCATCACCCTCTGAACTCGTGATAGGAGACTAATATTGTCTTCTCGTGAACCTCTTCCCTTCATTTTTTTTCAGCGCATTAATCACAAGCCCAATCCTACCCAGGTTCAGCCTTAAGTCTGATGTACGTCTCCGTCATCGTCTCAAAGTTGCGTGCTACGATAACAACGTCGCTGGTCGAAGCCAAATAGTTGGACAGACTTCCTGAAGATCGTACCACTCGTGTCTATCCCAGCTCTTCTTCCAATGCTAACACTCGTCCAATCCAAGGTACTCTCCAGAGTGGTCACCTGATACTCGGACGACACACGTTACTCGATCCATTGTTGCTTTGACCAACCGCGTTAGTTTTTCCGGAACTCCATATTCGTGCATAATCTGCCATAACTGGTCTTCAAGTAAACTACCACTTCTTTGTAAAGGGGGTCTCCTCTTCTGTACAGGCATCGTCGTAATTTACTATGATTAAATAAGCATTTTCGAGAAATTTGCGAAAGAAGCCATTGTTTACGTTTGCGACATTGGCCTTTATGGAAACTCCATGTCGAATTAACCTTCAATTCAAACAAAAATATGTCTGTGTTTAGACGAAGAAATTTCGTCCGATACGTGTCAATTAACAATTTGATTGGAAAGTATTGGGCTACAAGGTGTAAGATCTAAGACTTCTTCCCTTATTGCATTAATGAAAGTGGGAGCGTTTCTCTTGTGACATGTATCAATCATTGCAAAATCATCGCATTCCTGCCCCAGTTTCCGTTTCAATTATTGAGTCATGTATGTAAATTTTTTGTATGTAAGGTAGCCACCATCCCTTCTACGACCTTGTCATGTATGCAGCTCCACTTAATAGCAAGATCAAATTGAGTTACCGGGTTGCATTTACAGTAACGCTGTATGAAGGGTCAAAAACTGTTGGGCGGACCCGTAAGCAGAGACACTTACGCGAAACCCGCGGGAACATAAGATTCTCCTTCCAACGATACGATCCAACAAATCGCATAACCCAATTCGCAATACTCATTAAGCTTTCTACGGTGATGGCTTGTTAAGAATGTGGCGCGTCACTCACGCTGAAACTGTTGGAGTAGAGATTCGCAACTATGCACAATCGAATCGGTAGGATAAGAAAATGATACAGTTTATTCCCCTCCTAGACGCCAGGTTGTCATACCACTCCATTGTCCAATTCCAGTTTGAATGATACCCTGATGCTCCCTTCCTGCCCAATATATATTCAATGTCATGTAGTAATATATGAAACTATAGTAAATATTAAACTGATACAAAAATATAGTGAATGATTATTATAATAATATTTAATATAGTAAGTAAATTGTAAGAATGATACGTAGCAATTCCATTTTGTAAACCTGAAAGTTAAGACAATATAGTAGCTATGAGAAAGAAAAATTGATTCAAACATATTTTACAATACTTGGAAATATCCATGGATGATCTGAAATTATACTAGCATATGAAGAATATGTAAATCAAAGATCCGTTTCAATTTCTGAGTCATCATGTGAAAAATATTATTGAACCTTGGCGAATAGTGGGCCCTCTGGCTTCCCAATCTGTAGGTGACGTTTCGCATACCTTGTAGGGAATATAGTTGTCTTCCAATGTTTCATCCAATCTCCGTTCATAGTTATCATTGGTCCTCTTTTGAAATGTTGTGAAATACTCAGATGACCTGTAAGATCCCCTAACAATATATTTCTAGACCTTTTCAGCATCCGAACGCTTCATTCCACCTCTAGTATGTACATATTCATGCCACGGCAGCAGATTGAGAATCGTTTCTAGTGCTTTCGATGGTGTGAAGTTTTGCAAGTTTCTGCAGTAGTTTCCTTGGATGTATAATAGATGTGTAGACTCACATAATCCTTTCTGGCCTTAAGCCCCATTTTCTGCCAATGCATTGGTTTACAACGGTTTTGGAGCATAACCATAGATGTGCTTATAATTGATAGACGGCATTATCAAGATGTGCATAATTTCGATATCAAAGATCGCTTAAGGTGAACAAAAGTACCAGGACCGGATGGTATTCCAAACCTGGCCATCAAGACGGGTATCTTGCTGGCTTCCGAAATGTTCAGGGTGGTGATGCAAAAATGTCTGAATGAAGGCGTCTTCCCGGACGCCTGGAAAATTCAGACCATAGTATTGCTACCGCAGACTGGGTAGCTACCAGGTCCATCGGCATATAGACCTTTATGGCTGGTGGATACAGCGGCTACGGTGCTCGAGAGAGTAATCCTCAACAGACTGATAAAGTACACGGAGGGTACAGGCGATCTGTCGAACAACCAGTTTGACTTCCGTAAAGGGAAGTAGACGGTGGATGCCATTCTGTCCGTCACCAAGACGGCTGAAGTGGCAATCCAGCGCAAAAGGCGAGGAGTACGCTACTGTGCAGTGGTCGTGAGAAACGCGTTCAACAGCGCCAGTTGAGTAGCCATCGCCGACTTGCTTCAACACCTTCAGGTTCCTGGGTACCGGTACAAGTTTCTAAGAAGTTATTTCCAGAATTGGGTACTAGTGTACAATACAGAGGTGTGTCAGAGACGTGTCCAGATCACCGCAGGCGTCCAGCAAGGTTCAATCTTGAGCCCAGTGACAATGAATGGCTCAAGTTCCCGAATGGGGTGAAGATCAGCAGGATCGCAGGTGACATCAGCCTTGAGATAAAGGGTGTTCGGAATACATTTTAGAAAATGTGTTAAAGAAATGGAAATACGAATTTTTTTCTGCATCAATTTTTATTGCAGCAATGTTAATTGAGAACCTGTAACGACATATCAGCTGGCAGCACCCCGTTTGTGCTGTATGGCGAGCTTGAGACATTTCTCGAAAGAATCACACGCAGCTTGAGCACCTGGTTCATTGGCATCTCGTCCCAGATCTTCGAAATGAGCTTCTTAAATTGGTCCATATTGCTCACTTGATGTTCACTCTGCTTGGCCAGCATGTACGACCATACAGAAAAGTCTAGGAAATTAAGCTTCGGGTAGCTGGGAGGCCACAAAGCCTTATCGAAAAAATCAGTCAAATCCTCCCGACACCATGCTTCGACGATACTCAGTGCGCCACCCTGTTGAAAGACGTAATTATCCTTCTCGTAGGGGTCATGAAGTGCCGGGGCCACAACCTTCTCCAGAACCTCAGGCTTATAGTACTCTGCGTTTATTTTCACGTTTTTCTTGAGAAAACACCAGTGGGAGCTTCCCTCACCTGGAGATGGCCTACAAACCATCACTGTCGCGGCGCCCTGGAACCGTGGGATGTTTATGTAGGACGAGTAGATGCTGGCTCACAGCCGATCATTTTGGACATTGTGCAGCTGTTGCAAGACAACGAGTTTCTCATCAGAAAACACGAACTCCTGACCTGCGTACCGTGAAAGTATCAGGTTGGCTCTGTCGAGCCTCTTCTTCGTTGTAGCCTCCGTTACCTCGTGAACCTTGCATTTTTTGTACAGCTTCTATCCCAGTGTCCTTCGTCAGGATGGTATGGGGAGTCTCGATCGACACATGCAGGTCAGCAGTGGTCTTCCGGATCGGGCGGTTAATTTTTCGACGAACCCGTTCCCTCACCACCTTGATGGCTGCTAGCGTCCTCGCCGAACGCGTCCGTCTGGATCTCACACGGTCCTTGGCCGAGTCCGTCTCCCGGTACTGCCGGATGGTGGTATAGATGAAATTCCGATCTGTTCCGTGGAATTTCAACCGCCGGAATATGTCGCCGGGTCACTCACGTCTCGCAAACAACTTTACTACGACGTCGAGGTACTCCTTCATCATGCTCGGTGGATAAACAACAAGTGACAGCAAGTCGACACCGTGCGCGTCGATTAGCCTCTATATGAGGCTTAAGCTGACACCAATACCAATACACATAATGCTCATGGTATTCACCTACACAACAATGAAAAGTTGTATTCGAACTTATTGAACAAGGTGAAGCTAACGGCCTCGCACTCCATTGGCATTGTGGAGAGATGGATGAGCTCTAAGAAACTGGACCTTGGCATCACAAGACTGAGGTCACGGTCACGTTTTTCACAACCGCAAATCGAAGCAACAGGCGACGATTAAGTAGTGCAGGCAATAGCACAATAACATCAAAGAGGTGCTTGAGGTACTTGCTGAATATGATCGACGACAAGCTGTCCTTTATGAGCCACGTCGATTACGTCTGCAAGAAAGCCTCTATAGTAATATCAGAATTATCCAGCATGATGTTGAATAGCTCGGCGGTGTAAAACGCAAGCTCCTGGCCAGTGCCGTCCTACGTAGTACGTACTGAGATACGGTGCGTCAACAAAGATCACTGCTCTGAGTACTAAGAGCTACCTAGGTTAGCTCGAGTACACACAGGCTTGTGTTCCCAAGAGTGGTCAGTGCATACCGATGGGTATTATGCGGCGCGGTTTGCGTCATAGCGCGGTTGATGCCAATAATCATCGTCATAGAAGAGGAGTAGAGTGCTGCAAAATGGCACAAGAGATATTCGAAAGCGTGAATGGATCAACTCCACTAAAGGTGTGACCTGATGAGGTGAACTTCCACATAACGCAGATTCTGTCATGCCAATGGCAGATTCAGACAGTATCTGTATAAATACGGGCATGCACAATCCTTCGCATTCAGCGAGTGCGCAGGAGTTGAGGAAACCACGGAACATGTGTTCTTCGCATGTCCTCGCTTCCACGGCGTGAGATCCGGCATGATTGCCGTAAGCGGTCACGACACGACTCCGGATAATTTAGTCCAGAGTATCTGCCTAGACCTGGACATCTGGGACGCGGTATGCTTAGCAGCCTCCCAGATTGTCCTCGATCGCTAACAAAAATGGTGAAACGACCAACATCAGCACTTGGTCGCAGGGACCGCCAAACTACTAAAGCCCTAAGTAGCTAGACAAAGTGGGTGCTTAACAAGCATAATAGGCCCCTCCTCGGAGTAATACCTAGAAGTAGTCCCGGGGAGGTCCGGGGCTTAAGGCACGGGTTGAGTTTAAGTGGTACGAGGAGCTGGCACTGAGTTCTTAAGGTGCCTGTAGACAGATTTTCCATCCTGTCTAAAAAAACAAGAATGTATTCGGAAAAAATAAGCACACAAAAACTGTTACCAATGCCAAATGCCAAATTACGTTATTTAGTATTTATTAGTATTCTCTTCTAATTTTTAGGATATTTAGTAGGTTTTTTGCGGTTAATTCAACACCTGGGGTTAAACGTCAGATACAGGTTTCCAGCTTTGTTTAAATTCCTTGTTTTGAAGCGCTTATGTTGTTACAAAGGACTGTAACTAGCAGCACAACTTTTCTCATAGCATGATAAAAAAAACAAACAAAAAATTTTAAACAACTGTAACAGCTAATTAAAGTTTTGCTCTCTTGAATTAAAACAAAAAAAATGATAAAATCTACTTTATTTCTAGAATGTTCTGATTTTGGATTTGATTACACATAAGATTTTGGTCTGTAATTTTGTCGCATTTTCTGGAAGCCGCAGACCAATTCTTTTTAACTCTTCTATGTTCTTGCACTCCTACCGCTCTTCTTGAAGTAGCGCGTGAAAGATAGCCTAGTAGTGTTCAATTAGACGAAACTGTGGACATTTGAGAGGATTGATGTCTTTCTCAACGAAATCTACTCCATTTTCTTGCATCCATTGTACTGTGGTTTTGGCATAATGGGCTGATGCCAAATCAGGCTAAAACGAAAGAGGAACCTTGTGCTACTTGCATAACGGTAGCATCATTTTCTGCAAACACTCAGTACGGTAAACTTCGGCATTGATCGCATCTTTAATCTAGAAAATCTAAGACTTGGAGCCGAAGGTACAAATTGGCCAATTTAGTGACTTTCTGGAGATTTTCACATCTTTACTCATGACTTTGGTATAAAATTGTGGTCCTGAAACGTTCTGGAGACCTCTTTAACATATATTTCATCTTCAATCAAAACGCAGGCAGATGTTCGTTTCAAAAGTCGGCTGCATAATTTTCTAGCTCTGGTTTTCACACTTGGTTTTGCGCAGCACTTTGTTTTGCCATATTTTTGCTTCTTATGAATCTTTAGGTTGTACTGCTTTTGGATTCTTCACACCATTCCGACGGAGGCAACAGCCTTTTTGGCTGTCACGAGTCGATTACCATTCAATGTCAGGTCAGCTGGGATTGGTTTTCATCCTCTTCTTTGCAGCTCATCAAACGAATATTGTTTGATGAACTTGTTAATAATAGATTTTACGATGATGCGATGAATTCCGAACCGCTTCACTATTTTGACATTCTTCTCACGAAACCACGTGTCTACCACTTGAGTTTTATCACGCTATTCGTTTTGTGGCATCTCGAAAACGATCACCAAATAATTGAATATCTTTGAAGAACAACAGACATTATGCGATAATCTTCGAATGTTCTGAAAAATTATGGATATACTTCCATAATTTGTCTTGTCTATTTGATATAAGGTAAGGAATTGCTTAAGCTCCTCGGGGCCCTAGTCCAAGCACGGGTCAAACGATAACTTACAATGCTAATTTTTTGCAGCAAGGTGCTTCATGCTTAGAATAGGGTCCCGGGGAGTTGAAGTCGTTTCTTACCCTCAATCAAATGGACAAGAAAAATTATGGAAGTATATCCATAATTTTCCACAACATCCGAAGATTATCTCATAAAGTCTGTTGTTCTTCAAGATATTCAATGAATATGTTTCAATACACATTAGAGCTTTGCATCGCCCAGAAAGCTCTTGTTACAACATTAAGTCTTATGTTCTGAACTCAAGGACAGTTTGGATGACCTAAAACATTACAAAATTCATGAGATAACTACTGTTGACCTTCCAAAAGATTCATTCAATATGTTTGAGTACATAGCGTAACCATATATAGCCCTAAAAGCTACTGTTACAGCTGTAGATCTAAAGTTCTGAACTCAAGTACCTTTTGGACAACCTAGAATATCCCAAAAAATGTTGAACATTTATCAACGAGAATTAAATAATGCGTAAGCCATATTCTAAAACAACGCATAACACTATTAATAAGGCATTTATTTTTCATTCGTAACGTCTTCCTATTCAGGATTTTCTAGGTCGTCAATTAGGCCTTAAACTCATACTTTTTTATTTTCCCAGGAAAATTGATGTAAAACAAATTTGCCCAAAACAGGCTACACTGGTTTGCACTAAGCGAGGTCGTCCCTAAACTCAGTTGGTAGAGGCGCAACACCATGCTGGAGGTGGCTAGGTTCGATTCCCGGTCTGGTCTAGAAATTTTTCGTTACTCGTTTTGACTCCCCGGGCGGCGTAAGGTGTATCGAAAAGTAGTTATAAACATTCGATGCGTTATTACGCATAAACTACTGTATATATTTTTGGCGTGTAAGCGCCATTTGCTTTGTTTACATGTCAAAAATGATTATTCGGTTCATTCATTTCCGTTGATAAAGTTGTATTCAAAATGTCGCGAATTGAATTTGAGACTAAAAGAAAAATTCTGCACACTTGGTGCACCGAAAAGGGTGTTACTTACAACCAGATTGCGAAAAGAGTAAATGTTCACCCGGCAAGTGTAAAACGCATCATCGAAAAGTTTGGTAAAGTGCTCCCTCAAGGATTTGCCAAGAAGTGGCCGGAAACCCGGCTCCAGCAACCCCGATTTGGACCAAAAAGTTGTGGATTATATTCAACGGAACAAATCTGCCTCTACTCGCGATCTAGCCAAGAAGTTCAGGACCAGCATCGGAATGATTCAACGAATCAAGCGCAGGAATGACTTGAAGACGTACAAAAAGCAGAAAGTGCCCAAACAAACTCCGGAACAAAGTCTCGTGCCAAAACCAGGGCTCGAAAGCTGTACAGCTGCATTTTGGACAATGTCGACCAGTGCATTTTGATGGATGACGAAACATACGTTAAAGAAGATTCAAGAACGCTACCGGGGCCGCAGTTTTATACTAAATCTGTTGGGGAACGTGTGCCAACCGCAGATACGACTGTTGCGATGGAGAAATTCGGTCAGAAGGTGCTCATTTGGCAAGCTATTTGCACATGTGGCTTGCGTTCTTCAATTTTCTATACAAAGGAACTATAAATGCTGAGATTTATCAAAGGAATGTTTGAAGAACAGGTTGCTACCATTGTATAGAAAGCACCAGTCCCCTCCTCTCTTCTGGCCAGATTTGGCATCGGCACATTACGCCAAATCCACTCTACAGTGGCTGACGGAGAATAACATCAAGTTCGTAGAAAAAGACATCAACCCACCAAACTGTCCCCAGTTGCGACCGATCGAACGCTATTGGGCAATAGTCAAGCGTATATTTAAGAAGGATGGTACGGTGTCCCAAAACATGACCGATTTTAAGAAAAATTGGGCAGCGGCATCAGGAAGTGCACAAAGGTCACTGTGCAGGAATTTGATGGCAGGTGTCAAATCAAAGGTACGGGCATTCTACAGAAATGAACATGATGACTAGTTTTTCCGTTTGGATCTTTTGTAAACATGTTAAGCTATAATAAACTGAAATAGTATGTTAATTTTAACCATGTTTTCATGCCTATTTTATTATTTGGAAGTTTATAACTACTTTTCGATACACTCCTTAGGGTATGATTGTACTTGCCACTTGGCACCAAATGCTCTTAATTAATAACGGTGGAAGCGCATTTTGAACACTAAGTTGAGAGCAAGCAATAAGCAAACTGTGAAACAATAAGCTTAAAAAGGTGAAGAAGAAGAAGAAGAAGAAGATGTGTACACTTTTATTCAGTCTGTGTTTTATAGAGCCAATTTCCTTTTGTGGTCATATATAACCT